>NMUG010003754.1:0-14470 GCA_002855965.1 Monotropa hypopitys
AGGGAATCACCAGTGACATCTCCGAAAGCAACATCAATGCCATGGTCTCTGAAGTTTGCTTGGTGGCTTCTCATCCAAGGGAGTGGTGGATAGACACTGGCGCCACACGCCATGTCTGTTCTGATAAAGCAGTGTTCTCTTCATTCACACCGGTAACAAACGGTGATAAGCTGTATATGGGAAATTCTGCAACATCAAAGGTTCAAGGAGTTGGCAAAGTAATCTTGAAGCTTACATCTGACGTGAATCTCACACTCAATGATGTGTTGTACGTACCCGAGATCCGGAAGAATTTGATATCCGGTTCTCTGCTGATCAAACATGGACTCTGCTTGGTGTTTGAAGCGGACAAGGTGGTGATTACGAAGGCATGAGTTTTTGTGGGGAAGGGATATATGATGAATGGTTTGTTTAAACTTGGTTTAATATCTATTGTATCCCCACTGAAAATGAATAAAAGCGATGCTACTCCTTCCGTTTATATGCTTGAGTCACCTTCATTGTGGCATGTTAGATTAGGTCACGTAAATTACAATTCTTTGCGTAGACTAAGTAATCTTGACCATCTACCAAAATTCAAGATTGATTCAACTCATAAATGTGAAATATGTGTTGAAAGCAAAATGATTCGGTCTTCATTTCAACAAGTTGAACGAAGCACCGAGCTACTAGGCCTAGTACACAGTGATGTGTGTGATTTAAAAATGGTCCACGAACGGAGCGGCAATAAATATTTCATTATATTTATTGATGACAGCACCAAGTACAGCTATGTATACTTGCTTAAAAGCAAGGATGAGGCAGTTGATGAGTTCATTCTTTACAAGAATGAAGTTGAAAATCAACTAAGTAAGAAGATTAAAATTCTTCGCAGTGACCGTGGTGGTGAGTACAAAGCACCTTTTGGTGCCTTCTGTGCGCAACATGGAATCATTCATCAAACTACGTCTCCTTACTCACCTCAGTAGAATGGGATTGATGAGCGTAAGAACCGTACACTAAAAGAGATGATGAATGTCATGTTGATAAGTTCTGGAATATCACAGAACTTATGGGGAGATGCTATCTTAACCGCAAATTACCTTTTGAATAAGGTACTACGCAAGGATAGTGAGAAGTCTCCTTATGAACTTTGGACTGGAAGAAAACCCTCATATAAATACTTACGAATGTGGGGGTGTTTAGCCAAAGTTGCGATACCTCTTCCTAAGGCGGTAAAAATCGGTCCTAAGACCGTTGATTGTGTGTTTATCGGATATGCACAAAATAGTAGTGCATTTAGATTTCTAGTACATCGTTCTACGATAAATGATATACACAACAACACAATTATGGAGTCAAGGAATGCATATTTCTTTGAAGATGTGTTTCCTTGCAAGACTATCAGTCTTGAGAATCCGGTTAAACGAACTAGAGACACAAATGTCCCTGAGAGTTCAAATCATCAAGAGGATGAAGAAGTAGAGGAATTTCGAAGAAGAAAACGAGCCAGAACTGAGAAGAGTTTTGGTCCTGACTTTCTAACATACTTGATGGAAGGTGATCCACGCACCTATAAGGAAGCTGTGACTTCTCCTGATGCTCCTTTATGGAAAGAAGCAATAAAAAATGAAATTGATTCTATCTTACAGAATCATACTTGGGAATTAGTGGATCTTCTACAAGGAAGCAATGCTTTGGGTTGTAAATGGATCTTCAAGAAGAAGATGAAAGTCGATGACACCATTGATAAATTCAAAGCCAGATTAGTAATCAAAGGATATAGGCAAAAAGAAGGACTTGATTACTTTGATACGTATTCTCCTGTTACGAGAATAACTTCCATCCGGATGATCCTTGCTATAGCAGCACTACGAAATTTGGAAGTACATCAAATGGATGTGAAGACGGCTTTCCTTAATGGAGATCTACAAGAAGAGATATATATGGAGCAACCAGAGGGTTTCTCCACTCCAGGCCAAAATGGGAAGTAGACTTGTCAAATCCTTGTATGGATTAAAACAAGCATCAAAAAAATGGCACGAGAAATTTGACAGTGACACGCTTTCAAGTGGTTTTAGAATAAACGAATGTGACAAGTGTGTCTATGTTAAGGATACTAAAAATGGCTATGTCATCCTGTGTCTTTACGTTGATGGCATGCTTATTGTCGGAAGTTCCGACAAGATGGTTAAAGCCACTAAGAACTTGTTGAACTCTAAGTTCGACATGAAGGATATAGGCCTGGCAGATGTGATTTTGGGTGTAAAGATTACACGAATACCAGAAGGACTCGTGTTATCCCAATCACATTATGTGGATAAAATACTTGACAAGTTCAACAGTTCGGATACCACCATTGCTAGAACACCGGTGGATTTGAGTATACAATTATCAAAGAATAATGGAGAAGTTGTGTCACAACTAGAGTATTTCTCGGATAATTGGAAGTCTCATGTATTTGATGACTTGTACAAGACCGGATATAGCATACTCGATTAGCAGACTTAGTCGCTACATGAGTAATCTGGGAGCTGCACACTGGAAAGCTATCTACAGGGTTCTACACTACCTGAGATACACCCGAGATTTTGGTCTCCAATATACTAGACATCCACCTGTAATCGAAGGATATTCGGATGCAAATTAGATATCAGATGTGACTGATTCCAAATCTACTAGTGGATATGTGTTTACTCTCGGAGGTGCAGCTGTGTCTTAGAAATCTTACAAACAAACTTGTATTGCAAGATCTACCATGGAATCTGAGTTTATTGCTCTAGATAAAACAACTAAGGAAGCCGAGTGGCTACAACAGTTTGTAAAAGATATTCCAAGATGGTCAAAGCCTGTGTCTGCAATAACGATACATTTTGACCGCCAAACAGCCATTGGCAGGGCACAAAGCAATATGTATAATGGAAAGTCTCGCCATATTAGAAGACGACATAATTCCATTAGACAGCTACTCTCACGAGGTATTGTCACTATTGACTATGTGAAGTCAAAGGACAATGTTGCAGATCCGCTAACCAAAGGGTTAACAAGAGAGTTAGTTGAAAAAACATCGAAAGGAATGGGTTTAAAGCCTAGAAAAATGAAAGAAGTCATGATGGAAACCCCACCTAGTTGACTGGAGATCCCAAGATATAGGTTCAAAGGGACAACTAAATCATGATTCTCTGGATGTAATCACTATTGAGTTAAAAAACGCATGCTCATTCCTATGATGCAAACAGTGATTAATTAAGGATAAGCTGTGGAGCTTTTAATGAATTTGTCATGTGTGGGGGAAAGTATGATTATACATACTTATTGAAAAAAGTCACCTATGTGAGTGTGAAGTGGGGCCGCTTCTATTAGGATTGGAAATGCGAAATCCTTGAACAAACACTTGCAGAACCAGGCGACGTGTTCATGGCCAAAACGAACACACCGTTGAGAACTATGTTGTGACAGAAAAGGTCCTATGTGAAGTCTATTGTCTTGGTTTACACTAACAGCAGAACAGTTCAAGGCATCATGTCCACTGGTTTGCTAGTAATACCCGATAGGTTTTCACAAGGGAAGGTTCAAAGCTTAACGCTACATATCCTATGTAGGGCTGATCCGTTGTACTCTCTCTGTAGTAATTTTGAGTCTCCTTCTTCGAGTATTCGTTCTTTCATGTTTTCGTTGATTCTGTCAATATCATTCATGTGGGGGATTGTTGGAAACAATTGTGATTTTTCCAGATTTTGGAAAATTAATTCCCGAGGGAATCGATCTTCGATTAAGGAGTTTTTGGATGCGTTGGATACTCCTAGAATAGGAGTTCGATTAGAAATAATAATCGACAAAATCCGTTGAAAGATGAATGAGATATTGTCGTGCAAAGTCAGTTTGGGACGATTGAGGGGAGTACCCTCTTAGTTGTGTCCCACATTGGAAAATGGATAGATTGATGATGAGTTTATTTATTGTGGTGTATAACTTAGTGTCACAACCAAGTAAGAGGAAAGTAAGGTGATGTGCACATCACATATTTTCCCACACGCGCGCGCGCCGCCGCTGCCCGGCCGTGCACGAGCCTGCGTCCCATGTCCGTGGTCCGTGGCCGTGGTTTAGTGGAATGTGCCTTCGTGCCTGGAGTTAATCTTTTGGGCAAATTTCATTTGGGCTTTGTTAGTCTTAATGTAGTGACTAATACCCGTTTTGGGTCAGCCCATAGCCCAAGCTTGGATCGACCCAACGGGCCCACTAGTGGCTTGTGCGTTGCAAACCCTAGCATCGATATCAAATGAATCAAACCCTAGTTGGTGGCAGCGATTGCAAAGGAAAAACGTATGCATCAATTGGGAAAAAACGTTTCAGTCATTATGCAATCAATTGAGAAAACGTTTTGCATTTCGCTGCCAATAAATTGATGCCGCAGACCATCAATCAAAGATCATCCAATTCTGCAATCCTCTCATCTCGATATAACGAGTTCTTGGCAATCCTCTCATATTCGAGTTCTTGTCTCCAGTACTACTGTTCGAAGGTACATCGACGAGACAAACACTTGTATACAGTCGGTTCATCTCTTTTGTTTACAATCACATTCACTCGTTTACTACAGAGAGTCGTTCAGTCTTATACATAGTTCGATGGTCGATCTAATCGTAGTGCTATACTAGACGAATACCAATTGTATCCTGAGAATCGAACATCAACAAAACCCTCGCGCACTCGGTGGTGGTGGCGAATTCGATTTAAGGATACTGTGTTCAACATAGGCCTTCGGTGAAGTTCATTTCTATCTCGGATTTCTAATATACATTTTCTGCAGGTCTTCACATTTCAGTTCTGCAGATTTAGGACATTTGTTCAACAAAGTGAACGTAAATATATTTGACTGCTATATTAAAAACAAACCAGGTAAAGAGTAATATCAAAACGTACTCACCGGATTGCTGACCAATCATATCTATCTGTACAACTTGTAGTTTTCCATGTCCTTACAATGCTTGGGATAACACCAAGCATCGTTATTTTAGCATCCTGCAAAAGTTGAAAAGTTCAAATGAATAAGATATCAAAGAGGAGTCCCAAAAGATAAAACAGAAAAAATGTCAGAAATGTCACCAAGCATCGTTATTTTTGCATCCTGCAAAAGTTGAAAAGTTCAAATGAATAAGACATCAAAGAGGAGCCTCAAAAGATTAAAAAAATATCTCTCAACCTTCTATCCATGGTAACAAAACTTGAGCCTTCGTTCAGGAAAGTGCTTTACCGGGTACAGATTTCAGGATTTAGCATTTGCTATGTCAAGAAAACAAATTAAAAGTTGACAGGATGAGATGGCTAATTACGATTGTCAGATTGGGACATGAAACTGCAAGGTTTCAGAAATCCTGCAGCATAACGCTCTTATATGGAACGGGCTTAGCCATGAAACAGGAAAATGCTGATATAAAATTAAGGACATCATCCTAATCTGTTAGGTAATGTGCTCGATCCTGTGATCAGGTTCTCTACGCCCATACCATAATTTTCTACCTTAATAACTGTTCTAACACTTTGAACTGTCAGGCACTCCGTGACAATCTGGTACGATATAACAAATGCTTGGGTAGAACTCATCCCCAAAAGCTAGCTATTGAGGGGAGGGTGTCCAAACATTTATTAACCCCACACTAGAATCCCATACTTCCAATGTGGGACAAGTCCCGTACCTTGCATTGGGTCATAACAAACACACACCCTTCAGAGCCGACACCCACGGCGGCAAGTCGCACTCCGGCAAGTACCTCCGGCAAGTACCTCCGGCATCGGCAGGCAGCGCTCCGGCAGGCACCTCCGACAAACCCGTGATGCGGCTTCCTCCAAGGACGAACCTGCTCTGATATTAATGTAACAAATGCTTAGGTAGAATTCACCCCCAAAAGTTATCTATTGAGAGGAGGGTGTTCAAATATTTATTAACCTCATACTAGAATCCCATACTTCCAATGTGGGACAAGTCACATACCTTGCATTCGGTCATAATATACGAAAGATATGAACACAAAAGTTCCGGCAATAGTGCCATAAATCCATAACATTTTCTGATGATGGACCTCAAGCCGGTAGCATAAACAAACATTTCTTGTAAAAGATAATTGTTAAGATATGTCGGGGGAAACTCTTCTTTTTTAAAATAAATTGTATACAATCTGTTGGAAATAAGAGATTATATGACTTAATTAGGATAGTTTTTCCTTATGTATAAGCTTTATTTTTGGTTACCGTTGACCAAAATATTTTCTTGTAAAGATTTCATTTATTCTCTTTCATTAGCTTTCTTTAGGAATCTATTTTTCTTGTGTATATATTTCCTCTTGTACTCAGTGTTAAAATATCAATATACAATTCCTTTACTTTCAATTTGGTATCAGAGCCACAATTTTTTTTTCAATTAGGGCTCCATCACAGTCCCGCCACCTCTGTGGCTATCGGGACTCCTTCCCAGTCAGCCCTCTCCCATTGTTTCTCTCCGGCCAGCTATCGGGCCTTCTTCTCAGTCGGCCATTTTCGCCAGACCCAGTGCCTCTCTCTCCAGCCATCTCTGGCTATCTAGCCGCCTCCAGTCATCTCGCTTCCAGCCTCAGCCATCCATCCCTCCGCCTCCTCCAGCAGCCAGCCATCTCCGGCCATTTCGCGATCTACTCCGATCGCCAGCCAGCTCCGTCCATTTCACGATCTGTCCATCTCCGTCCATTTCACGATCTGTCCATCTCTGGCTAGCCATCTCCGTCCATTTCGAGATTCACTCTGATCGTCAGCCATCTCCGGGCATTTTGTGATCTGACAGTCTCCTTCATCTCGGTCTCACCTATCTCTCTGATCGCGTTTTTTGGTCACGGCCCCTCTCCATAAACCCTAGCCGTCGTCAGTCTTGCCAGGCATTGGTCACCACCCAGATCCCGATCTCCAACAGGGCCTCTCTTCGCACATCTCTCTGTCTCTCTGTCGCGCATATCTCCGGCATCATCACCTATAACCGCCGCATCTCACCAACCGACGGGCTCTCCAGCGGACTCTTCTCTCTCAGTTGTCGCCTCACTACAGTCTGGCAACTCTCACCGGAGGGATATCTCTTTCTCTCTCGATCCATCAGATCTTTCTTGCCGTTTTCTGCCGGTGACTCAACCTGTATCTCCGCCTCTCCAGTCGTGGTACTCCGGCTACTCTGTCTCTCACAGTCAACCGTCCCTCTCGTCCACCATCCGACGACCCTTGTCTTGCACCCAATAACCTTGTCAAGTCGCCGCCGATCCATCCACCCCAACCTTCTCTGTCTCCGGCAACCTTGCTTCTACAATCGCCGATCAGCCGAAAAACCTTGCCATTAACTTCAGATCCGCCTCAGTTAATGTCCATCATCCAAATCTGGTTTATCTCTCTATAATCGGCAGCCACCACTGTAGTTCATTGCCTGGAAAGGAAGCCTACTCGTCTTCTGGCCCCATGGCTGCTCTTGATACAGGTATTCCTATCGCTCTTCACGGTAAGTCAGATCATCCCACTTGGATTCTGGATTCTGGAGATAATAATCACATGACTGGTGAGTTGTCTACTTTTACTTCTCTAGTTACCTCAATTAATCAGTCTGTTTATATTGCTGATGGGTCCTCCATTCCCATCCATAGTCAGGGTGATGCCCGCTTATCTTCAGACATCATTCATCCCTCTATATAATATGTCCCTAATTTTGCCTATAATCTTCTTTCTATGAGTCATCTTGTAAAAAACCTGAATTGTAACGTCTTTTTACCTAATCGTTGTTTCTTGCAGGACCTGACTTCGAAGAAGATTTTTGGTAGGGGTTATGAGCGTGATGGTCTCTACTACTTTGGTGATCCTCCTTCTCCCAGAATGTCCCCATATAGTCTGCAAGCTTCTGTTTTACCAGTTGATAATTCCTCCACTTTCTCTTCTCAAACTTTAGATTTATGGCATGCTCGTTTAGAATATGCAAACTTTCAGTATTTATGTCAATTAATTCCATCTTTGAATAAAGCCAGCAAGGAATTAAATGTGTAACTTGTGAATTGTCAAAACATACTCGCACTACTTATATCCCTCGCATGCATCGTGCACCTAGTGCCTTTGACCTTATTCATTCTGACGTCTGGAGTCATTCGCTTGTCACAGTCTTGTCTCACCACCGTTATTATCACCTTTATTGATGATTACACCCGTTGCACTTGGGTGCATCTTATGAAGAAAAAATCTGAAATTTTTACTCACTTTAGAAATTTTCTACAAATGATTAAAACCCAATATCATACCGTGCTGTGTAATATTCGGTCTGATAATGGTCGGGAGTATATAACTGATTAATTTCGATCTGCTCTTAATCAAGACGGGATTTTCCAACAGCTTACTTGCCCCTATACACATGAACAAAATGGTGTGGCGGAACGTAAAAACCGTCATATCATGTCTGTTGTTAGATGTCTCCTATGTGGTATGAATGTCCCTAAATATTTCTGGCATCTGGCTGTTCTCACTGTCACGTATCTTATTAACCGTAGTACCAGTCATGTCCTTGAAGGAAAGGCACCTCTTCACATTCTTAAACCTAATGCTACTCTCTTTCCTCTATTGCCTCGTATTTTTGGATGCACTTGTTTTGTGCAAAATAAGAATCCTACCCGCACTAAACTTGATGACAAAGCTATTCGTTGTGTCTGTTTGAAATATTCCTCCATGTCAAAGGGGTATCGCTGTTATGATCCTGTTACTCATCACATACATCACACTTTGGATGTTACTTTTCTGGAGACTGTTCCTTTCTTTTCAGGTTCTTCTACCTCTGCAGGACAAACAAAAGTGGAGCCTGTTGTGGCCGAGGATTCCACACTACCTAGGCTCATTCCTATTCTTGATTCCACTGGTGACTCATTGCCTCCTGTTATCCTCCATGATCCATTGCAGGTCTACTCCCGCCGTCCTCGCTCCTCTGACCCCCTGCCAACGTCTTCTCCGGCTTCAGGTATTTCTCCTTCTCCCTTACCTTCTGTTGTTTCCCCTGATATTGCTTCTCCCCATTATCCTACCCGTGTTCGTCGCCCCCCATCTCGTTATCTTTTAGCTGACAGCACTAACCATCCTATCTTCAAGTATATTTCCTATCAGGGCCTTTCAGATTCTTATCAGGCTTGTCTTGGCAAAATTGACTCTATCTCTATTCCTCGATCTGTTTATGAGACTCTCCAGAATCCAAAGTGGGTGGATGCTATGAAAGCGGAAATGGATGCCCTTCAGCAAAATCAAACTTGGGAGCTTGTTGATCTACCTGCCGGCAGTGCCGGCCCTAACATTTTGATTGCCCAAGCCCGACACCTAAATATGTTGCCCTTAATACTAAAATATTAAAAAAGACTTACGATACAAATTAAAATAGAGGACAAATTAATTATCAAAAAAAATAGAGGACAAATTAAAGTAACATTAAATTGTCTTTAAAACACGAATTACATTCAAAAGTAATATCAAAAAACAATTACAAATTTTCAAACATATCTGACTTATAGAAATACACTTCTTCTTGCATTTTTGGATGCAAAATCTTCAATCAAGTCATCATGCTTTATGTTATCCAAGAACTCATTTTCAATTGAGATCATAGCCAACCCACTTAATCTCTCTTGTGATATGATAGTCCGAATGTATGATTTTATCAACTTTAACTTAGAAAAACTCCTTTCGGCCGAAGCTACCGTAGCCGGTATAATCAACAAAATGCGATAGACAATCCACACCATTTTGAAACCACCATCTTCCCAATAAGACGTCACAAAATCAAGGATGTCAATAGACTTTGATACTTCTCTGGGCAAAATTGTCTTCAAATGCCTAAATTCTTGAAATAACTCCTCCCCATTAATATCACCGTGTTCGTTGTGCTCCAAGAAAGTTTGAAATTTAATGCAATGATCCATCAATTCATCTTCATCAATATTTTTAAATTTTGCGTTAAGTAAAAATCCAAATATCGAATCATAAAGCTTAAATTTCTCAAACCGGTCATCGAGTGGTGTAAGAGCTTGATCTACAATGCGAAGGAAGTAGGTAATTCTAAAATTCTCCTCCGGCGATTGATTTCCAACGACTTCATTTTCCATATTCTCATCAAATTGTTTCTTTATACGAACAACTCTTTTTTTACAAATTCCGGATCAATACCAACTTTATGTGCAAGTTCTTTTCCTTCCTTCAACAAATCTTCAAAGCTATTTTCTCTAGGGTTTTGAAAGAATGAAATCAACTCATTTATTCTCGTCATTGCAACTTCAATATCCATCTCTTCTCGTTGAAAAACTTTGCTAACTTGATTAACCTTGTCCAAGATTTTGTACCAAACACATAAGCTAATCAAAAACTCGAAATTTTCTAAAGCATTGTTGCACAAGCATTTAGCTTCCGATATCACATCTTCTTTAGACATGTTTGCAAGTTCAATCAAGGTATCTCTTAATTCTGGTGCTTGATTTCTTATAGCTCTAACACTCTCAATATGACTTTTCCATCGTGTAACTGATAATGCCTTCGGTGTCAAGTCTTTCACATACTCTCTAAGAACATCCCATCGATGTGTTGAACCCGAAAACAAGGTATAATTGAAACTTCCATACTCACACACTCTCAATATGACTTTCACATACTCTCAAGGTCTAGCATAGTTTCATCTCCCTCAAAGCCAACATTATCTTCTATACGAATTGAAACTTCATTATGCTCATTCCTAGATTCGTCATTGGTTACATCAATACCTACACTCGTAACATTCTCGTTGATATCATTCATGTCTTCACTACTATATTCTTCATTAGCACCTTCCTCCCCTAACTTGTCATTACTTGATTCTCCAACTTGAGTGGCAAGTAGAGCTATTTGTTTTTTTGCATTAAACATGCTAGAGATAGAACCCGCTAGTGATTTTGCCATTGCATTTTTCTGTTGCTTGACTTTTCTATTAAATGATCCGGAATTTTGTTTTCGAACCCCCACTGTAGTCTTGTTATCGTTCTTTGTCATGGTCGTCTATCAATGCTCTGCATTAACAAGTAAAAAAACTAAGCACACCCGCCAGTGCTCTGCATTTAACAAGTAAAAAAACTAAACACACTCGTCAGTGCTCTGCATTTAACAAGTAAAAAAACTAAGCACACCCGCTAGTACTCTGCTTTTAACAAGTAAATAATCTAAGCACACCCGCCAGTGCTCTGCATTTAATAAGCACCCGCCAGTGTTCTGCATAAGAATTGAATACTTACAAATTTGAAGTCTCGCAAGCGAACAATAGAGATATTTTAGTATGAGACTCTGTAATGTATAATGGTCATGCACACATCAAATACAAAAATCAGATTCAAACAACAGTAGATTGCTTTGTAAAATGTACAGTCACCACAAAAAATGTACAGAGTCACTAACTACGACGTTCAACACATCGATGTAAGTATACAAAAATCAGATTCAAAAATGTACAACACACATCAAATACAAAAGTCAGATTCAACAAACGTTTTGCACACAAAAATCAGATTCAACAAAATATACAATGTCGACATGTCAATTGGGAAAACGTCGACAAACTGAAGAATCTTTTCCACCACTTATTAATCGTTTCCATCCAACAACCTCAATGGATGTAAATATGTCTGCACAAAAGCGACCAATGGTTATGCATAAATCCCCATTTTCTTTATCACCGCCAAGCTTATCTTCAAATCCACATTACGTAGAATAGTCTGGAGAATATATTCAATTAACCCAACGCATAAATACTACACCAACAAGCAGTCGTTGCCATCCAATTACCTCAACAGATGTATCTACATTGCAACTGGTGACACATACTTCCGCATTGCCGTTCTCACTGCCTAACACACCGTCTTCTACACAAGTTCATTGGTACCATTTTAATTTCTATAATTTTGGACTTAACTATACTTAATGACTTATACAATATTAATTTACCAATATCAAGATTTAACTTTTGTAGGCATACTCCCGCAAATCAAAATATTCAAGAGTTACTATGTAGTGACTATGGATTACGAAGTATGTCTATGAGTTCAAGTGTACTTGCTCCGACACACATGAATGTAAGCAGGCATTACCTCGGCAATATGGATATTTTATGTCATTATTGTTTGGCCTTGCATTGGCTAGACGAGAAGTTGGTGAAATCACGTAAAAATCATCCCTTGTTTGGAACTTGTTGTTTAGAAGGAAAGATACGGCTACCTTTACTTGCTACACCCCCTCCTACACTACGAGCATTGTACGATGGGAATGATGATCAGTCAAAATCGTTTCGAAATTATACTCGATTATACAATGCTGCCAATGCATTCACGAGTCTTGGTGCCACTTTTGATCAGAGAGTACTTACTGGAAGGGGTCCTACATCATTCACCATCCATGGCAAATTGAGACATCGAACGGGATCACCAATACCCCCAGACAGGCCAAGATGGATCATATGCTCAATATGCTCAATTGTATATTTACGATCCCAGTTCGTCTTTAGAAGTTCGTAATCGAAGAAATCCTCAGTTGAGAATAGATGTCCTTGAAATAATTCAGAATTGTTTGCTGGGAGTTAATGCTTTTGTGAGCAAGTTTCGTCAGACCCATGCAATTTTAAATCAGTTGTATATTTTTGGACAAAATCTACCAGCCCATCTTCATTACAGTTCGTCGACTGATCGACGACGGTACAATTTGCCAACCACTGATGAAATTGCGGTGCTAATACCCGGTGATGGAACAAAAGCAAGTGGGATGCGTGGCATAATCGTACATTTGAAAGGAGATAGTGGGCTTATGCAAATAAATGAATGTCATCCAGCTTATTTGCCCCTGCATTATGTTTTATTATTCCCATATGGTGAACTAGGATAAGAACCTGAATTGAAAAAGTGGGATGTACGTCGTGATCAACCATCGATTGAGCGACTCACTCAGATGCAATTTTATAGTTACCGTTTGTTTGAGCGTCCAACTGAATACTCAACAATTTTGAGATCAGGAAAATTGTTTCAAGAATTTATAGTGGATGTTTGGGCTGCAACAGAGCAAAACCGATTGACTTTCTATAAGCTCAACCAAGATAAACTTCGTGTCGGACTCTATGAAGATTTTAATGATATTGGTCCAGATGAATTAAACCCTAATCAAATTGGTCAACGGTTTGTTTTAACCTCTTCGTTCATAGGTGGTCCACGACACATATTTGAAATATTTCAAGATTCAATGGCTATCACTAGATATAACCAGCATCCAGATATATTTCTTACTATGACTGCAAATCCAAATTGGCCAGAAATAACTTCTGCTTTACTACCACACCAAAAACCAACAGATCGTCCTGATTTAGTGGCACATGTTTTTGAGTTGAAAAGAAAGGCTTTGATGAAGGAGATTGATACCAAAAAATTATTTGGTAAAAAAGTTGCCCATGTTTATATAATAGAATTTCAAAAGAGGGGTTTGCCACATATGCATGCACTTTTATTTCTTGAAGGTCCTGATAAAATTAGAACATGTGCTCAAGTTGACAGATTGGTCTGTGCTGAATTTCCGAACCCAGATGATCAACCAGTCCTCTTTAAAACTGTCAAGAGTTGTATGATACATGGACCATGCAGTGCACGAAATCCGAACGCACCATGTATGGAAAATGGAAAGTGTTCGAAGAGGTATCCTAAATCTTTTGTTGAATGTACAACGATGGACGAAGATGGATATCCTATCTATCGTCGTCGGAAAGATGACCGAGTGTATGTTGTTAGGGGACACGAAGTTCATAACAGGGATGTGGTACCATACAATCCTTATCTTTCTGAACGGTTCAACTGTCATATTAATGTTGAGGTTTGTGCTGGAATGAGATGTGTTAAGTATATCCATAAGTATATATACAAAGGTTATGATCAAACAACAATGGTGTTGGGATCAATGAATGAAATTCAACAATATCTTGATGGGAGGTATATCGGACCGCCAGAAGCTGCTTGGAGAATATTTGGCCATCATATGCATACGCGATTAGCACTTCATTTACCTAAAATGCACCGTGTGATTTTTAATCCTCTAGATGCGAAGGAAACAATCCTCTCTAGAGCTGCCCAACAAGTGTCTACTATAACTGAGTTTTTTTCATGGTATGCTTGCCATGAAGATGCTACCCCGCATACTTATCAAGAATTTCCTCAATTTTTTGTTTGGAGGAATAATAAATGGACACCGAGAGAAAGGGGGTATGCAATAGGCAGAATGTACTTTGCTAGCTCTAACTGCGGTGAGAGATTTTATTTGCGTTTGCTACTGACTGTTGTTAAAGGACCAAAGTCTTTCGAATGCTTACGTACAGTCAACGGTGTATTGCACGATTCATTCAAGCTAGCCTGTGCTGCGCGAGGACTACTAGAAGATGACGATGAATGGATACAATGTCTTGAGGAGGCTTCAA
>NMUG010003755.1:0-14470 GCA_002855965.1 Monotropa hypopitys
AAAGGAAAAGCATATACAAATCTTACCTTGCTCAATTCTACTAAAAACTCCTGGCATATAGTTGTAGGAGGTTGGTTGGCCAGGTACTTTAGGTCAGCTCAAGATGCTATGCACTTAGCCTTTGTCAAGGCATGATCGTCGTCAAAAAGTACCATGGGCCCATCATCTTCCATTTGAGCTAGTTTTCCTTTATCTTTGCTCTCTACGGTGGGCACCGACTGCTGTTTCTTAAGATCAGCCTCTGACGACCGAGGGAGCTCTGTCTTCTTTCATTTCACTCCAACCACTTCAGTAGGTGGAACTGAGGGTGGAGATGGAGGTGGAACAATGTTTAGAGGGACTGTAGAAGAGACGATCTGGGGAATCCCTTCCTTGGTCCTTTTCCTTTTGTCGGCAGCCTGACCTGGCTCTAGGTTCCCTCGCTCAGCTTTCAGCTTAGCCAATGCCTCTCTACTCAATTTGGGGGCCATTTCCTTATCTACTGCTTCTGAAATACCGAGAACAAGGTAAGGGATTAGCCAACATCATAATAAAAAAAGGAACATGTATAAATACCTCTAAGGCTTCACTTCCGAATTCTGGACTGAGGAGATGGATTGAAAGACTTTCTGAAGAAACAAGATGATCTGGCTCGTGAATATCGTGTGCTTCAATGCGCTTTAGATCTTCTTTTTCCTCCAAGGAAATGATGGTCTTTTGTCTGGCTGAATTATAAAGAAAAAGATGAATGTTAATAGTCAATCAAGCTAGGGAAGAACATGCGACCAATTACAAAAAGTATTCAATGCTCACACAAGGATGAAGGTACCCCCCATTTTCTTTGAATACGAGGAGTGAGCTCATCTTCTCAGCTCTGGAACTCCCATCCAGAGCCACCAATATAGAAGAATTTGTCCTTCCATTCCTTTACTGCAGAAGGTAACTTCACGACCACAACAGGGGACTGTGGCCTCTTGCTAAAGTACCACCACGCCTCAGTGTGAGGGACTTCTTTAATCGCGAATAGATTACAAAACAAGGATATGCTCAGGGATTTTTTGTCATCTGAGCTGGCCAACCACAAAACAACACAGCTCATCAGAAGCCTATATCCATTAGGTGCTAATTGCCCAGGGGCAAGGCCAAACCTAGAGAGAACATGTCTAATGATTCTGGGAAAAGGAAGCGCAGACCGGCCTCTAAAGCATCCTGATAAATATAAATTTCATTGGGAAAACTATCACAAGCCCTCTCGTCAGATTCATAAACTCTAAGCTCGACAGAGTCATGGATTTGGAACCGCCGTCGCATCACGGCCAGGACGTCAGAATCCAAAGCGAAAGGATGAGAGAAGGCCGAACAACTAAACTTTGGTCTAGGGTACGGGGTGACAAACGATTGTCCTGAAATCTCTGCTGGTTCGTGCTCAGAAGAAGGGCCGATTATTGCTAGAACCCTAGTCCCACGACCCATAAGAGGCACTTCCTCATCTGTATTCTCACTAACAATGGCAGGGTGCTCTACGTCGGACATACTTCTAGGACAACAAATGCAAGGGGAACACGAGAAGAAAAGGGGACGTACCTAACAGGCAAGTGAGAGATGCTTGACAGATCCTGAAAAAAAAACCCTAATGAAATTCATTCAGAAAACGGTGGGGGAAGTGTATACGTCTCCTGCTGGCAGAGTAATCGATGCAAGATCTCCACTGTCCTCTCATCTCTTGATGAACAGTTTAAAACTGACCACGTGGCAGGGGAGTGACGTTTCACATCTCGCATTAAATGCTCGTGGATACCCAAAAGCGGCGACGCGATAATAAGAATGTTTTTACCAAAATAGGCTTATGCCTACACTGGTGAAAACTGGGGAGTAGCTGATAGGTGGTGCTGAGCTAAGAGCTTAGCACCCCAGACTAGGCCTTAGGTCATCCCTGAGGCCTTTACCACACTGACCTTACCAAAGGGACCTCAACTCAGAACTATAATCGGTCGTAAGACCTTACTGGCCAGAATGAGCACATGCCTCTAGGCCTAGATTAATCCTTTCCCGCCTATTCCTTATTTGAATCATGGATCCCACGAGATCTAGTACCAGAATGGCTTGATAGGTGCCGAGGATGGTGGGAGCATGGGAACGGTTATAGAAAGGTTGTAGATAACTACCAGTGCTTTCCATATATGCCGGGGATATATATATATATCCCCCAGAAAGGTTAGAAAAGGTACGAAAGACTCTTGGAAATCTTCTTCTTTCTCGAATCTTATTCCTTTTTATAAACCTACGCTAACTTAAGCATCGGAGGATCTTTGGGACAGGCATCACACCGGTGTCAAGATTATTCTTGCAAGACTCGAAGATAGGAGTAGAAGGGACCAGAAATCGCATCATCATTTATAATTTTCCCAAAATTGCAATACAGTTGTGTACGCAAACCCGAACATTGCAGACGCATGCCTTGCTTCTTGTCTTTTAAAATTTCCAAAAAATAGAACCTAGTCATAGGACCAACCTTGAGTACACAACACTTAATCTTGAGAATTCAAACTTGCTTTTTGGACAGAATATAAAAATTATCCAGAAATCACTTTTGTATCCTATTATGATCTGTTCAGTTAATGTTTATTTTTTATGTTCTGTGCATTATCATTTGAACCTAGATTAATACACTAACTAGAACTTGATGTATAAGTTTAAGCTATTATTTTTATATTTAGATAACTTAATAAATAAATCTTGAGGGTAGAATATACTTCTAGTATACAAAAATTAAAGCTATTGTGGTGGGGTAAATCTGGATTAGCCACATGCCATGTGGATTTAGTCATCCTGCGCAGCTATTCAGTGTGGTAAGTGCACCAGGTATGATATGTACTTAATATAAGGTTGCTGTTTGTATGCAGCACTGTGGGATAAGGTCAGCTCGGCAGAATTGACATCTAGGCAGTGCGGTATATGAGCAGCTCGATAATACCATTTGGATCCATTTAAGTTCAGCTAGTAGTACGTCCACAGGAAGTGCATGCTAAGGATAAGGTCTGGCCTATTATGGCTAGACATCCATGTAGCATGAGAACCCTGTTGAGGGATCTACTATCTGAGCTGAGGAGGATTTAACCAAATGAGTATTCCTAAAGTGATACTTGGACTAGAACTTACGAGATAAAGCCCGTTGTGGGCCCAATACCATGTGGTACCAGGGATCAGGTCAGGCCCAATGGGCAGGACATCCTAGCAGTGCGACATGAATGTTAGGGGACCATGGTTGGCATCTCGGCAAGATCTAGTCAGCCAAGTGTAAGGGTGGCACCTCGGCTGTGGATAAGGCTAGGCCCAGTGCGGCAAGCATCTTCAGCGCGGGACAGTAGTTAGGTTGTCTATAGCATGGACATGATGTACATGTGTTGGTTAATAAGTAAGAAGTTAATCATCACACGTCCCAACTGCTATTAGGCCAAGTATGTATGTTAAGTGTTTAAGTACAAGCCCAAACGGTGGGAGGTGAACAGTCTAATGAATTAATGAGAGGGGAGACGAGAAGTCTCCTGTCTAGGTTCATCTCCCCTTCTTGATGAGAAGTCAATAAGTTGGAACGGCGCAATTAATGACGGAAAGAAGGGTATAAAGGTAGATCGTTACCTCCTTCATGGGAGATCGACAATTCTGGTAACAAAACTCTGCCAAAATTTCCTTTGACCTTCCCTTGTTCATTTTCCTTTAATTAGGGTTAAGTTTCTCTCTAACCGGGACTCACTTAATCATCGGAGGGCCTTTCAAGCCACTTGGCTAGGGGGTCATCTAACCTTTGTGGTTGCAGAAATACATAAAAAAAGGGAGAGTGCACAGGAAGAAAGAAATTGCAGAAGCAGACAATCTATAAAGTCAAAGTCAAATAGCATTATCTTTTACAGGGGTAAGTTTTATCCCTACATAATTGGCACCGTCTGTGAGAAAGGAGTTTGGAGAAAAGTCACCACAAGTTCGAGCAGAGTTTGGAAGAGATGGAAATAGGAAGAGACAACGAAGTTCAGGAAAATCCGAGGGGCACTGGAGGGAACAAAAGGACCATGGCTCACCCCAACCCTCCACCAGCAGCCAAGAAGACGAAAGGGTAATCACGTTTCCAGAGAATAATGTATGGTGGCCCAAGTCAGCATGCTGACAAGGGAAAGGAAACTGAGGTCCTAGATGCAAGGCGTCTGGAGGAAGAAGAGGAATATGTGGCTACGGAAGACGAAGAGTACTACTCTGATGAAGAAGAAAGTAGGACTAGGTCCCTGGGTTCTTAGTCCAGATCTAGATCTAGGTCCATCAGGTATGAAGACCTGATAGAGATTGTCAAAGCCCAGGCCTGAACCATCAGACGTTTGGAGGGGGAGATGGACCGTCTGGTCCAGCAGCAGAATCCCAAGGTGGCATTTCAAGCGCCACCAGCAGTTGACGTTTCAGATAACTAGGCGAGGCAAATGGTCAACACTAACCCCAGGGCTGTTGGGGGCCATGGAATGGAACCCAATGTCTTGGGAAGGGTTCGTGGTGTTAACAGGGGAAGAAGGAATCCACCACCTCCTCCTCAAAGATGGAGGCGAGTGGTTAGGGATTTCCAACTTTCCAGTGAGCGCCACAGCCATACGAGGAGTCACGTGAATGAGGCAACTCCAGTAAGATCAGTCGCCTCTGTCACAAATCTCAGGGAGCAAATAATGCGATGACGGGCTCCCATTCAGGCGCAATAGAACCATGAGAATCAGAGGGGGGAAGGGGGGTAGTCAGACACCCCCAAAAAACATAATTGACTTACGAAGGTATATCGACGAACACATTAGGGACAGGGGAACTGCTCAGGAGACGGCCAAATGCATGGTACAACAGATTACATCATCTTCTATCTCCAAGGAGATAAACTCTTACAAGATACCAAGGGGATTCACCTTTCCAAACTTCCTAAAATATGATGGGAAGGTGGACCCCATCGCTCATCTGAAGGATTACCAGCCAGCTCTCATCCTCTACGAGGGTGACGACCTTCTTTATTGTAGAATGTTTTCCTCAATCTTGGGGTGTTCTGCACTGACGTGGTACCACGAGCTTCCGTCTCAATCCATTACATCTTGGGAGCAATTAGCTGAGATCTTCGTTGGTTGTTTCATGACCAGCCGTGCTGCCTCTAAGCATTTTGACTCCCTAACATCGCTGAGAAAGCGGTATAATGAGAGTCTGAGAGACTATGCCAGTAGGTATGTTGAAATGTACAATGAAGTTGAAGATTGCACGGAGAAACAAGCAGTTTCCATGTTCAGGTTGGGCCTCTCCTTTGGTGAGAAACTGAGGGAGTCCCTGACCTTGAACCCTGTGGAGACTTTTCCAGAGTTAATGGAAAGAGTGGAGCAACATGCAAAACTTGAAGAAGAGGAGTATAGAGAAGCTGGCCGCACTGTCAACAAACCACACCGTACTAACGTGGTGGAATCAGAGGAGAAGAAAAAGAAAAAGAGGAAGAAGAAGCTAGTAGCTCGAGAAGATTCTCCCACAGAGAGAGAACTAGCTCCAGCCACACAACAAGCCAACTTTGTAGGGCTGCCAGTTATGAGGATGCCCAGACCAGGACCGGACTCATGCAAAGCTATAAGAACAATTTTCAATGTTCCCATTTTTCGTCTGGTGTATCCCCGTCAAGATGAAGCATTTTGAAGGTGGCCTGCCAAGCAAAGGGGAAACCAGGAGGAAATAGAGGCAACCGGCTTGAAATGCAGCTATCACTGGCAGTACGGCCACATGACTGAACAGTGTGTAGATTTCAAAGAATTTTTGGAGGAGCTGGTGGAGTCTGGTCATTTGAAACAGTATATCGCCCAGGCACCTGCCCAAGGTGATAGACCTAGGCGGGTGGACAGGCGAGGTGACTGTTCAGATGAGAACTTGACTCCTGTTGGCATCATCCATATGATACATGGTGGGGAGGACCATGTGAGGCGAAACCAAGCCAGGGCCCAGAAGAGAGGAGAGGCATCAGAACAACATGTGCTCGAGTTGGGCCAGAAAAGGCAAAGAGAAGATAACCCTGAGGCATCTCAAATCTCATTCTCAGATGCTAATCTGAAGGGGGTCACCTTCCCGCACATTGATGCTTTGGTGATTACCCTCAACATCAATAGATTTGATACAAAATGGATACTGGTGGATCAAGACAGCTCAACCGAGATCCTCTATTTCTAGGCATTCAGAAAGATGGGACTGACTCACAAAGATTTGAAATAAGCAAAGATCCCTCTGGTCGGGTTCACTGCGATTCTGGTATGGCCACTGGCCTCCATTGTTCTTCCCGTCCGAGCTGGGCGGGTTACCAAGGAAGTTGAGTTTTTGGTGATGGATCTTCCATCTGCCTACAATGCCATTATTGGCTGCACGTGGATGCATAGGATGGACGCCATACCATCCACCTACCATCAGGTGATCAAGTTCCCTGGTCCAAAGGGGATAGAAAGCATAAGGGGAAACCAGAAGTCATCCAGAAATGTTTTCCTGGCGTCGATCAAGCATACTCCAACTGCAGAACAAGTAAAGACCATTGAAGTCCTTAATCAACCAGTTCTTGAAGATGTGGGAATAGACCCCAATACACGTGTGGTGGAAAACCTGAGAAAGGTTCCCGCGCATGAGTCTGATGAGGATAGGTACTTCCTGCTCCTTAGAGTTGGAACGGGTGTTGAGAGAAAATATAGACGTATTCGCTTGGACTCCGGCAGAAATGCCTGGAGTATAGCCAAGTGTGATATGTCACCACCTCAATGTTGATCCATGCCACCGTCCAATCATACAGCGAAGACGAAGATCTGCCGCACACCACGCTGAAGCTATAATGGAAGAAGTAGATAGCTTGTTGAAAGCCAATGCAATAAGGGAAGTGTATTACCCTGAATGGCTTTCAAATACAATTGTTGTATATAAGAAAAATGGAACTTGGAGTGTGTGTTGATTTTATGAGTCTTAATAAAGCCTGTCCTAAAGATAGTTTTCCCATGCCCAAAATTGATCAATTGGTCGACTCCACGGTAGGATACAAGCGCTGAGTTTTTTGGATGCCTATAGGGGCTACCATCAAATCGCAATGTATAATCCTGACGAGGAGAAGACGTCATTTATCACTCTGTTTGGACTTTACTGTTATAAAGTCCTGCCCTTTGGGCTACGAAATGCATGGGCAACCTATCAGAGACTGGCTACACTCATGTTCCGAGATTTGATTGACAAGAGCATGGAAGTCTATATAGATGACATGGTGGTAAAGTCCAAAGAGACAAACTCCCACCTTGTCGATCTGTGCAGAACATTTGAAGTACTGAAATAGTTCAAGTTAAAGCTTAATGCCTCGAAATGCACCTTTGGCGTCAGTTCAGGCAAGTTTTTGGGGCACTTGGTGACAAGAAGAGGAATTGAAGCCAACCCGGATCAAATCATCGCCTTGCAGACCCTCCAAAGTCTGAGGATGACCAAGGAGATGCAACGTTTAACTGGGATGGTGGCCGCACTGAACCACTTTATCAGTCACAACTCGGATAAGTGCAGGCCATTCTTCCAATTGTTAAAGAAAAGTTCAAAATATGAATGGGGGGCAGATTGTGAGACAGCCTTCCAAGATTTGAAGAAGTACTTGGCACCACCACCACTGATTGCCACTCCAGATCCAGGAGAGGTATTGATTGTCTACCTGGCAGTGTCAGAGCATACTGTCAGCGCGGTGTTGATCAAAGAGGTAGAACGGAAACAGGTTCCGGTGTACTATGTCAGCAAAATGCTATTAGATGCAAAAACCAGGTATCTCCCATTGGAGAAGCTGATCCTGGCCTTAGTGATGACATCCAGGAAGCTGCAGCACTATTTCCTTGCCCACCCAATTAGAGTGCCCAACACTCACCCAATTGGATCTGTTCTAAGAAAGGCAGATCTGTCTGGGAGGGTGGATGGGTGGTCTGTTGAATTGGGGGAATACGACATTGAATTCATCCCCCGCACAGCCATTAAGGGACACGTTTTGGCTGACATTGTTGCTGAATTCTCTAAAAGTCCTGTCACATTACCAAGTCAACAAGAAGAAGTGGAGAAGGAACCTACACATTCTGAGTTAAAGGCCGATGAGACATGCACGAAGGAGTTGTGGAAACTCTACGTGGATGGATCAGCCTGCAACAAGGGATCAGGTGTAGGGATAGTCTTGATATCCCCGGAAGAGCTCATTTTGGAACAGTCAATACGGATAGCTTTCAAAGCCTCAAATAATGAAGCAGAATATGAAGCAATATTGGCCGGACTGAGCAGTTCTCGGAACTGCGGAGCAAAGCATCTGTTGATCCATTGCGACAGCTAGTTAGTAGTCAATCAACTTTCTGGAGAATATGCAACCAAAGATGATCGAATGGAACTATATGCCATTGAAGTAAAGAAGAAGCTGCAAGAGTTTGATAAATTCCAGATAGTTCAGATTACGTCGAAGCAAAATAGCCATGCAGATGCACTGGCGTGTCTCGCTTCTTTAGTATCTTCAGAGCTTCACTGCACAGTCTGTATAGACACTATTCAACAACCAAGCATTCAGAATCAAGAGTAAGACGAAGTATAGGAGGTAGACCTAGGTCCGATCTGGATGGACCTCGTTATCTCCTACCTCAAGACCAACATGATGCTAGATGACAAAAAGAAAACACACAAGCTCAGAATCAAAGCAGCTAGATTCTGGTTATCTTCAAATGAGGTGTTGTACAAAAAAATCCTACACAGGGACTTACCTACGGTGTGTGCATCCCTCACTCGTTCAACAATTTCTGTTAGAAATTCATGAAGGGGTGTGCGGCAGCCACACGGGGGGGATCAATAGCTCATAAAGCCATATTGCAGGGTTATTGGTGGCCCTACATGCAGGAAGACGCAAAGGTGTATGTTCGAAACTATGAGAAGTGTCAAAAATTTTCCACGATCATCCATACACCATCAATGGACCAAGAACCACTCACAAGTCCATGGCCCTTTGCTCAGTGGGGTCTGGACATTGTGGGTCCTTTGTCGACAGCTCGAGGGGCCAAGAAGTACTTGTTTGTGGGTACTGATTATTTTACAAAGTGGATTGAAGCGGAGCCATTAGAAAAAATCACAGAACATAACACCGAGCAATTCATTTGGAAGAACATCATAACTCGTTTTAGAATCCCTTATGCCATTGTATCAGACAATTGTACACAGTTCCAAGACAAGTTCAAGAAGTTTTGTTCAACTTACAAGATAAAAAATTTCTATGCTTTAGTTAGCTATCCTCAGAGTAATGGCCATGCTAAGGCATCGAACAAGACCGTGCTGGATGGGATCAAGAAAAGATTGGAGAAAGCCAAAGGAAGATGGACAGATGAGCTATCGTTAGTCCTCTGGGCTTACCGCACTATGCCCAGACGAGCTACCAGTGAGACTCCTTATTCACTTGATTATAGTTCAGAAATAGTAATACCCTTGGAAATTGGGATCCCAACAATTAGAATAGAGTTGCTGGAACAGGGAAACAATCACCAAGCTATAGCCTTGCAGTTGGACTTAGCAGAAGAGAAACGAGAAAGGGCCTTGGTCAAGCTGGCCTCCTATCAGAGCTAGTTGGCTAAGTTTCACAACCGAAAAGGCATGCTCAGAGAGTTCAAAATTGGGGACCTAGTTTTGAGGAAAGTTTTGGGTAACACAAAGGATCCGACAGATGGAAAGTTAGGGCCAAACAAGGAAGGTCCATACAAAGTAATTGGCACAGCAGGGCGGGGAGCTTATAAACTTCAAGATCTTGATGAAGTACAGATCCACCGCACTTGGAATGTGTCCAACTTGAGGAAGTTTTACCAATAGACATTTTTAATGTATCAATGTATTCAGACAAGCTTTAATGAATGAAGTTTTGCTCGGAATTGGAGTTTCGGTTTTGTACGAGTATGAGAATTGAATCAAGTCACAAGATGGAATGAGAAAGTCAAGTCCTACTCAGCCTTCACTTCCTCATTGGGGGCAATGGTCCCAAGCAAGGAATGCTTGGAATGGGTTGAGAAGGCCTAGAGCTATTGCTCCCGAGCTAAGGTCCTTGATGTAACATCCCAAGGATCCTGAATTTAAAAATCAAGGTTCTTAATTGATCCTAAACCAAAGGCCTTAGAAAGCGATGAAAGTCTTAAGAGGGACTAGGTTTGAAATAGGTGGATGGTCCTGAGCAGGGAATGTAGAAAATGGGTTGAGAATGCCCAGGACCATCCTCCTCGAGCTTGGATCCTTCAGGGGATGAGAAGTCCCAAGGGTCTAGCCTCAAAATTGGATGAAATATCCATAAGGTTCTTCACGGATCCTAAGCCAAAAGCTTTAAAAAGGGACAAAAGTCTCAAGAGAGCTAAGGTTTAAAACGGAGGGGAAACCCAAAAGGGTCCAGTTGGATCCTCAATCCTTTATTGCCTTTAGGGGATAAGAAATCCCAAGGCAGCCTAGAGTTGAAACGAGTGAGAAACTCAGGGAATCATAGAATTCCATGGCCAATGAAGCAATTAATTTTGCCTAAGGCCTAAAATAGGATGGGAAACCCAAAAGCCCGCACTGATAGTACTTTAAGGATTTCCAGAAATGGAAATCACTAATACATGGCATTGCGACACATGCGAATTAGCGGTCATAACAAGTCAAGAACAAGACACAAGTTACATAAGAAGTGTAAAGCATTGAATAAAAGCATAAGCCAGAAGAAGTTCTAGTTCAAAATGCAAGTGCAAAACAAAATGCGGATAATAGTCATCAGTTTCCCAACAGATCAAGGGCAAAGACACTAGCAAACCAGTTGCTAGCGCCAATTGTTCGAATAAATATTACAGACCCATTCAAATAAAATTAAACAGTCTTAGTGGTGCTTGGTGCATCAGATCGAGAAATCTCAGGAGATGGCTCTATGGTAGCATCCAGAGATGAATTAGAAACTGGTAAAGTCACAGAAATGGTCTCAGCAGAAGTAATCATGGTTGGATCAGTAGCAAGGCGTGTAGCAGGGTCAGTAGCAAGTAATAGAGCAACAAAGGATGGCAATGCGACAGTCTGAATATTCACGGGATCAGATGAGGGTGGCACATTGATGGAGACCTGCTCTTACACCCCAGGCAGTGCGGGCCCAGCTTCTTCTGTTGCTGGGGATGTAGGCTCAAGTGCCAAGAATACAGAGGGCAATGGAGTGAACGAGCGAAGCAGAGAATTCACTGGCACTACCATAAAGTCTAGGGCCACTCCCCAGTACTTAGAGAAAATCGAATCCTCTAGGCCGAGGAGTGATTCGGTGAATTCCTTAAGGTATTCATCACCTGTGGGCAGACCCAACAGCATGTCCATCTTCACATTCCTTTTGATCTCCTGGATGTGCTTCTCTTTTAGCTCAAACATTTCATTCTGGGCTTGCTCCAAGTCGATGTTTCATTTCTTGTACTTTTCGACTGCAACCTCCATCTCCTCTTGATGCCCTCTCACTCCCCTCTTTAGCTCTTCTTGAGCATCAGCCTTCACCTTTGCTAAGTGCTCCTGCTATTTGGTGAAATTATGATTGGCCTCCAGCTGAACTTGAGCCACTTTTGCTTTGAGTGTCAGCACCTCAGCCCCCAGTTGGGTACTTTTTTCAGTCAACATTGCAATCTTCTCGTCCTTTTTGCCAATCTGGACGAGATGATTGATTTTCATCTTTTGTTCATGCTCATACTGAACTTGTAGATTAGTGAGTCTCTTGTGCATCACGGTGATGCATTGGACAGTCTGCAGAAAGGTAAGAAAAGAAGTCTAAGTAAATTGCAAATTAAAAGTTACAAGGAATTATGTTGGGAGTTACCTTGAAAGATCCTGATCAAGCTTGGGCATAAAGATCAATGTCTGCTCGCCTCTCTTGTAATTATATATCTTGGGGTAGCAGAACTGTCTGGGCAAGTCCCAGGGCAGTTGGGAGCTCTTCTACTTGGTCAGTCATTTGAACAAAAATCTCCCCTCCATTCTTTAGCAGAGGGACCCATAGAGTAGGCTCAAAATCGACCCTTGGATGGCGACTTCATTCAGTCCTAGGCCTCTTGGTTGGGGAAGATCTTCTTCAGTTTCAGAAGGGCCAGGAGTTTCATCATCAATGACAGTCACTGCTACAATTGGGAGCGCAGGAGTTGGTTCAGTGGCAGTATGGAGTGGTGTAGTAAGTTGGGTGGATTTGGGTTTGCTGGATTTTGGTTTTTGGATGGTTTTCCCAGCAGTGGTAGGGCAAACGATAGTTCTAGTGGCGACAGCAGCTGCCAGCGCGACTGTTGGCAGTGCGTCTGAAGTGGTAGGTGGTACAGGTCGGTGACCTGGTGGGGAGCGAATTCTGTTATCAGCAAGTTTTTTCAAAACCCCGCTAAGGTTGAATCTGGACATGTCGTCTTCTTGTTTTTCTGAGCTTTCTCTTAGGTCAGGGGGCCAACTCTGCTAGAAGCACTAGTTTCTACTACAACAGCTTTGCCTTTGCCAGTTTTGGGACCTGGGACCTGGGCTAGGGTTCTGGTTGGTTGAGAGGGTCTTTCGACTTCAGGATCTAGGTTTATTACCAAAGCTGACTGTCTGGTACCGCGGTAACCTTGGTAATGTGGGACGTATTCAAGAAGATTAGAAACAGACCTATTGAGGGTGAAACTACGGGAATCAGTGTGGTTTAGAACACGTTTGACACGATGAGCTTTATATTTTTCATTCTTCAAAGATTTCTTGTTTATCGTAGAAGGAGCTGCAAGAATAGTCAACCAGATGAATTCAGTGAGAGAGTTATAAGAAGTTGTGGAAAGTATAAGAATGAAGTAAAAGCTGAAAAAGAAAGGAACTGACAAGGGGATCCATCATAATGCGGAAAGGAGTAGTCCTGTTCCTCCACAGCGGCGTATTCCTAGTTGCTAGTAACAATGAAGAGGTCATCGTCGTTACCCTTTTCAGTGTCCGGGATGTTCAAGACTAGCTTCCCCCTCTCATTCCTACATTTGAAGTACCATATGCCTTGCTTGGTACTATTTATGGTATAGTGATAAAAAATTTCGTGTATGGTCATTTTAGATCCAGTTATGCGATTAAGGGCTGCAATCCCCCATCACAATACACAACATGTTGGTGGACATCTGAGTGGGGATAAGGCCAGTATATCTACAGAAGCTTCGGACGAGAGGCTCAAGGGGAAAATGGATTCCCGCCTCAAAAATGTCGATTATAGAAATGACCAGGGTGTTATTATCAGCCTCCTTGGCCTTGTAATCCTAGGGGGCGAGTTCGACTGAAACGTCGTCTGGAATACCAAAGTATTCATGGAAGTCCGCCATTTTTTGGAGTCATTTACTCTAGCTCGAAAGATGCCCATGGCCTGAAGAAAGTTAGTGTGGACAAAGGGAGAAAGAGATAGGTGTAAAGAATACTTACTGGGGCTAAGGGCAGCAAATTTCAAAGAAAGCGAGTCTGAAGTTTTTAAGTTGGTGTTTGAAGGGAAGAAAATGTGGAGGGAATGTTTTGGATAATATGTGATTTTGGCACAACGTTTGGTGATTTTGGGAGTATATCGAGAATCCCACCTCATTCCGTGTGCAATCTGTATTAATGGCAGTACCTGGGTCCCACCATATTAAATAAGGTAACGAGTGTTGTCGGTTGCACGCGTTAGGCAGTTACGAATGAGAATTAACCACAACGACGTCATTTATGGTATCCCGGGAATCTTTGCCTACTCCTTTAGTGCGGCTGATGCAGTCAAAGGTGGGAGAAATTGTGGTGGAGTAAATCTGTATTAGCCAAATGACATGTGGATTCAGTCATCCTGTGCAGCTATTCAGTGTGGTTAGTGCACCAGGTATGATCGATGAGCATGTGCCATAGACACGAAACACGGGGGTGACGTGACTCCTTCTCCTTCAATCTTGGTTTTTTCTTCTTCGAGTCCTACAACGACTATACAGTTCTCCGCATAATCTATCTTGGCTTTGAATCGGGATAACCAATCTATTCCAACGATTGCATCAAAATGAGACATGGCTAGAGGGATTAAGTCGATTTGAGTAGGTGTTCCATTCATGGAAGCATCACAGTTTCTAAAAACAGACGAATATACGACTCCCTTGCTCATAGGTTGAGATACGAGCAAGTCGTATTCCAAAGGTTCAAGATTTTTGTTGATATTTGATGAGCGAGATTTCGAAATGAAAGAATGAGTAGAATCTGAATCGAATAGGGCATAAGTAGGAATTACATAGACAAGAATTCTACCTGCACAACGGCTTCATCGTTTCTGGGGTCTCTGGGGATTAGGACGAAAGCTCTTCCCTGTCTCTGGTTACGGTTGTCTTGTTGGTTATTTCTTGGAGCTCCCACTAGTATGACATTTGCTTCTGTTGCCGGCCTTGGAGAATCCTTCCTGTAATGGCCCTCCTGACCACAGCCGAAACACATTAAGGGTACTCTATTT
>NMUG010003756.1:0-14469 GCA_002855965.1 Monotropa hypopitys
CACTTCGGTGATTGTATAGATGTCTTTCTATACATGTACTTTGAGTTGTAGTTAGCTTATTCTTGCGTTGTTGTCACATGTTCACATGATTTATATATGTGTTATGTGCATGAGTAGTATGAAAGCATGTTGGTTGTGATGTGTAAGTTAAGTGATGCATGTTTAATTCTATGATTTGTTTTACGTACATGCAAACATGAGAATGAATTTTTTTATTTTGATGCATATGGCATGTTGATGGCATGATGGATTATAAATTGGTAAAGAATGTAAAGTGGAACATCCCGGGGCATGCTTGTGACAAGCTGTTAGGCCGAGTAGGGGAAATCTGAAATTAATGAGAAAGTTATAAAATACCCTGGGCATGCTCTAATAAGCTGTTAGGCTGAGAATAGGGGTAGCAAGATGTGATAACACTCTGGGCATGCTGTAATAAACTGTTAGGCCGAGAATAGGAGTGAGAACATTGAATAACCCTGGGCATGCTTTTGACAAGTTGTTAGGCCGAGAATATAGGTTTGGGCTTGATTGGTTCGCCCTTAACAAGTATGGCGCCATTGATTAATGTAAATGAAATTATGAAAAGAGAATTGACATGTCAATAAAATTATAAGAGAAAGGTACTATGGGTACGAATGATATGAAAGCATGGACTATTGCATGACTACGTGATAATAGGGAGAGGCACAACCCCTTTTGTTTATCTTGTTTCTAGTTGCCTTATTTATATATCAAAGTGCATATATTGATTGTTGTATCTGACACTCCTGGATATCTTTTGCTTGTTGTTTTGCATTTTATATCCAGATCATGAGGATTAGCTGGTTCGCTATAAGCCAATGCCGAGATGCCTATCTTTTAGAGAGAGCTAGTTGGTAGTACTCTGTGGTGACAGAGAGTCCGGATGGTTCTCGGGCCCTTCGGATTCTAGCCGGACGACTGGCGGAGAAAGCTTCGGCTGTGTGCGCGGTCACCTATAAGAGAAAAGGGGATCACCTGCTTGGCTCCTGCAATCACAAAGGTCAGTGCCCACCGGTCGGCAGCGACCGAGAGGGGCCTCCGATGGCTAAGTCAGCGACGGTAGGAGAGAGAAAACCGTAAACTGAATGAGGGGTCGGAGAGATACCAGAGATCCAGTCCCATGAACAGTGTTTTGATGGGACATTTATAAGGAGTCCTGACTTGGCGCCAGATATGCAAGCGTGCGATGCACACGGGCGGGAGGCTGAGTGCTGACGTTAGCCCTATTGCGCTAGTGGGCCGCTGAACCGACCCGGGCCACGTCAGCAGATGTACGGCCGACCCGAGTGCCACCTGCTGAAGGTCATTGTTCCCTGCTACTGCCGATGGTGGACCCCTCCGGCATAGGACCGTTCGTCGGTGGAAGTTGTCCCTTCTCCCAGTGGGGAGTGGAAATGCTGAGCTTCCTTGACGTCCGGATGGGTTTGCCGAAGGTTGAAGGAAGCCGCACAGCCGGACTGGCTTGGCTCCTTCGGATGTCTGGTGAGACTGCTTGGATAGCTGAAGAACACATGATGAACCGTCAGTCCTATCCTCCAGTTGCAATGTAAGTCCAGAGGTCCGTGAGGCCGATGGCCCTGGGTTGCTCCGAGTTGGATGTACTAGATCCGGATGGCAAGACAATCTCGATGGTGGGGTCCGGCTCAAGACGGTTAGGGTCCGGCTACCACAATAGCCCCTCAATTCCTTTCAACCTGTTGGAGGGGATTGATCCGTTTTTGCCGAACGTTGATCGATCCATTAGGCCAGACGTTGGATGTAGTGTGCGAAGGCTTGGTGGTGTCTAGAAGCTTCGCAATGGGTTTCGGTGCACGCGCGCTGTCCGGTGCATGCACGGGTTGTAATGATTGTTTTTAACCACCGCTTCTGGATTATCCACGTGTCATCTACTGATTGGTTGGAGGGGTTGGCCAGCGTTGATGGGACGTCACTTCAATTCCTGCACCCGCCGTTTGATTGGATGGAGATGCCGCCTAGGGATCCGTGCAGGGCATTTTGCCTACTGCTCAGTCTATAAATACTGTCATTTGGGTAGGTGAGGAATTTACTTCCGCAATTTCTGCTCTCCGACGCTTTCTTTCGGACGACTGCCTGGGCTTTGGATTTCTTCAAGTTTTTCGGACTTTCTTCACTTCGTTTCCTTTCAGGTACTGTCCGGACCTCAATAAGCTATGTGTTTCTTTACTTTGGTAGAGCGGTCTCCTGCCCGATCGGTGGGAGATTCGTTAGTCCGACTGCCTGTCTGCCGGACGGTCATCCCCTCTTACCGAATGGGTTAAAACCCTTTGGCGGAGGGTAAGTAGAGTCGGCGCAAGCCCCAAGCATGGGGATCTATCGCCCTCTAACTTTCGTTTTGATTGTCCGGCAGGACGTGAGCAGAAGATGTCAGACTCTGACGACACCCGATCCGGCAGTGATGTGGAGATGGGATCTAATGAGGAAAGATATTCTGATATCGAGACCGACGAAGAATCGTCGTCGTCGATGCCGAGTGCTGGGGATGAGGTCGACAAAGTTATTGAGTCGGCGAGTCCGGTAGCCATCGGTATTCCGCCGGCAGCTCCTGTAGTGGCTGAAGTAGCTGCCGAAGAGGAGGAGGCGGAGGTGGCTGGTCCATCCGGCAGGCACACCTGCCCATACCTGCTTTATACTGAAACCGGCGTCTCTCTGCCGGCTGAATTTAGAAGAAGGTTTGCCATCCCTGATGATGTCACGACGGAGCTCCTGTATGAACCGGAGGAGGTCCCTTACGGTGACAATTTTCATTGCAATCCCTTTCATGGCAATCACGGAGGGTGGCCTCTGGCTTCAAGTTGACGAATTCATTAAAGGCCTCCTTTATGAGTATGGGCTTTCCCCAGCCCAACTCTTTGGGAATACGTATAGGGTGGTCGGTTGCATTAGGAAGCTGTGCCAGACCCAAGGTCTTGTCTTCTCCGTCGCAGATCTCTTCGGCCTTTTTACACTTTCCCAAAATAGGAAGAAACAAAGGTTTTTCCTAAGCGCTCGGCCTGGGTCCGGCGACCTGTTCACTTGTCTGCCAAACTCTGGCAAATGGGCCGATATTTATATAAAAGTAACCGGAGGCTATAACAGACCTGCCGACGGTAGCAAACCCATACCGACAGCAAAGGGGTCGCCTGGTAAGCTTTGTTGAGTCTTTTGAACTTTAAATTTTCCTGTTCTTCTTTATGCAGACTAATTGAAGTTTCTGTTTTGCAGTCCTTTCCAGAGTTACCCTTCGGTTGAAGAACCGGGCCGAAGCTAGCCATCTTGCTGCACTTCGGACGCTTCCACATAGGGACGTGCCTCGGATTTTGGAATACAAGCCGACTTACCTGTCTTTCCTCGAAGACAAGAGGAAGCGAGCAGCTCGTAGAATTGCTGCCGAACCTGCAGAGATGCCTCTCAGGGAAGGCTGTGATGATGTGGCTGCTCCCCTCATGGGCGACTATGTCCGGAAGAGGAGGAAGTTTGCCAAGGATCCGGTGGGCACATCTTCCAGGGGCCCTCTTGTTGATGTTCCTCCTACCCCGGGACATTTTGCTACGGCTGGAGATGATGTTGGCTCCCAGACACCTGCGGTTGGGACCGGAGTTCAGGATCTGGTGATTGCTGCGGCTGGAGAGCAGGCCCGGGCGGCCCAGGGGAGGACTTCTTCTCAATCTGCCGGAGACCGTGGGAAGCGGACGGTTGGAGCTGACGAGATATGGCAGCCGGAGCTGGCTTGGTCGGATGGCACCCATGTTCTGGCCTCCGACAGCGTGGTGGAGCATCCTGAGTTGGCGGTGCGGTTTGCCAAGCTTTTGGAGTCCCCCAGAAACACTGTTGCCTTGCCGGATCACTATGTTGATCGGGTAGAGAAGGGCTTCTCTTGTCTGGTGGAGGTAATGTCTTTAACTATCCTTGTCCAGATCCCTGTACTTAGCAATTTGCTGATTGACTGATCTTCTTTTGTAGGGCCTTGCCTGCTTTTCCACCGTGTACGACAAGTTTCTGCAACTTGCCAGTGAGAGGATCCGGCTGCGGGAGGAGAGAGCCGCGAAGGATGCTGAGATCGCAGGCCTCCGGCAGGCGGTGGAGGAGGGGAAGAAGAGAGAGTTCAACCTGGACAAGAAGCTCCAGAAGGAGAGGTGCTCACACAAGAAGGAGCTTGATGCTGAAAAGAAGAAGGGGGAGGAGACGGCCACTACGGCCGAGAAGGCCAGCTATGGGGCGGCCGTGAAGGACACCCAAGAGACCTTCGGGAAGCAGTGCCGGGACCAGGTGGCCGCACAGCACGGGTATAGCTACATCCCTGGCTACAGGACGGGCCATCGGGACGGATATAACCTGGCTCTGCAAAGAGCAAACATGCCAGAGAGTCACTCCGCCCAAAGGTACGGCGAGTGTCCGGAGGTGCAGCTGATTCCGATTGAAGAAACCTTCCCGGAAGAAGATGGAGGAGGAGAATAAGAGGAGGCAGCCGATGGGGAGGAACACCAAGCGGAGCAAAACTAAAGGACTCCTTTTCTTCTTTTCCTTTGTTTTTAAAAAACTTTTTGTAATCTTTCGGACGTTGACTCTCCCTTTTCAATGTAATGTGTGAACGCTTCTCGTTTAATTTGTTTACAAAAAAAATAAACAACTGGCATCCGGACATGTTAAGGAGTTTACCAATCCCCTTAGGATGGTCCAGATGTCTTATCCAGGGGAACGACCGCCGGAGGCTCGGTCAAGGGGCGAACCCATGAGGGTATAATGCCAGGACCGACAGAAGCCTGGCGGACGACCGCCGGAGGCTCGGTCATTGTGGCGAAAATCCTTCTCTGGTCGAGGGCCGGTGCAGATGACTGTTGAAGGCTTGACCAAAAAAGGTGTCTTGACCAACAGAAGCCTGGCAGATGACTGCCGTAGGCTTGGCCAAGGAGTGTCCTTCGACCAACAGAAGCCTGGTAGGGGACTACCGGAGGCTTGGCCGCAGGACGAGGAACCGACTGGAGCATGGAGTTGCCGTCTGATGAAATGCACTGAACATGTTTTGAGAGAGCGAAAAATTTTATTAAAAATCTCAGCTCCTTTGATACAACTCAATGGTAATATTTTTTGAGGTTCAAGGCATTCCATGGCTTGCCGACAGGCGTGCCGTCCATCTCTTCCAACTTGTAGGCTCCTTTGCCGACGATCTTGGTGACTCTGAACGGACCTTCCCAGTTTGGCATGAGCTCCTGCTTTTTGCTTTTTAAGACAACTTTCCAGAGGACCAGCTCGTCCGGTTTGAATATCCGGACGCGGACGTTTTGTTGAAGCCCCTGGCTACTTCTTGTTGGTAGGAGGCCAGTCTGATCCTGGTGGACTCCCTTTTTTCTTCTGCAAGATCCAGGTCGGCAGCTAGGGTTGAATCATTTGTCGGTCGGTCAAAATATTGTGTCCGGATAATTGGGAAACCAGCCTGGATTGGGATGACTGCCTCCACGCCGAAGGCCAAAGAGTATGGTGTTTGGCCGGTTGACAGACGTGGAGTGGTCCGGTAGGCCCAAAGGACGTGTGAGAGCTCCTCTTCCCATTTCCCCCTCTTTGACTCCAGCCTTCTCTTGATTCCAGCTGAAATGGTCTTGTTTGAAGCTTCGGCCTGGCCGTTGCATTGAGGATAGTAAGGGGTGGAGTTGAAGAATTTGATCTCGAGCTCTTCACACGTGTTTGAGACAAGATCGCCGACGAACTGAGTGCCGTTGTCCGACACTATTACATAGGGAACGCCGAACCTAGAAATGACGTTCTTCTAAATGAAGCGCTTGACGTCGGCTGCTGTGATAGTGACGAGGGGTTCGGCCTCTACCCATTTTGTGAAGTAGTCGGTTGCTGTGATAAGGAACTTGAACCCGCCCAGAGCAGTTGGGAGTTTGCCGACGATATCGATCCCCCATTGGGCAAACGGCCAAGGGCTAGTGATCGGCTGAAGATCCTCGGTCGGACAGTGGACTTCCGGAGCAAATAGTTGGCACTTGTGGCATGTCTTGACGTAGTCTTCTGCATCCTTGCGCATCTTGGGCCACCAGTACCCTTGGGTTATTGCTCGGTGGGCTAGTGACCGCCCGCCGGAGTGACATCTTCCACTGCCGGAGTAGAGCTCTTCGAGGATTACCGGAGCCTGAGTCGGATGGACGCAGAGCAGATATGGGCCAGTTCTGGACCGTCGGTAGAGGGCCTCCGTTGGAGACAGCCAGAAGTTCGACGCCTTGCAACGGACACGATGGGCCTCTCGGCGGTCCTCAGGCAAAGTGTCTGACTTGAGAAATGCATAAATTTCGTCCATCCAGCTGGGTCCTTCTGAAATGTTGTTTACCTCCGATGCCGGAGGCTCATGGCTCGGCTGAGAAATGATGCCGAAGGAAATGGACCGCTGACCGACAATAGAGCAAGCGGAGGCCAGCTTTGCTAGGGCGTCGGCGTGGGAGTTGTACTCTCTTGAGATCTGCTCAATACGGAATGTCTTGAATTTCTTTGATTCTTCCAGAGCGGAGCTGAGATAATTGCACATACGGTCATCCCAAGCGCCATACTCTTTGGTCAATTGATTGACGACCAGCTGAGAGTCGCTGAATACGACGATGTCCTCAACCCCAATGTCTGCTGCAAGGCGTAGTCTGGAGATCAGAGCTTCATATTCTGCCTCAATGTCGGAGTCCGGATAGTCAATAGTCAGGGCATTCTCATGGATGACTCCCCCAGGGGAGGCTAGTACGATCCCTGCGCTGAAACCCCGGTTGTTGGATGCGCCGTCTACATGTAACCTTCAAGTGTCCTCATGATAGAGCTGCAAAGATTCTGCCGGACGTTGGGCACATGTGCCGGAGCGTCGTGGAGGCGGAGCAGCTGATGAGGAGGCAACCTGTGGATCCGCTGCCGTGGTCGGAGACTCCGCCGGAGCTTCCTAGGGGATGACCCCCGGAGAGAACTCTGCGACGAAGTCGGCCAAGACCTGGGCTTTGATGGCCGTCCTGGGCTGATACTTTATGTCAAAGTTGGCCAGTTCGACCGCCCACTTTGAGATCCGGTTGGATAGGTCGGCCTTCCGGAGGACTACCTTTAATGGATGCTCCGTCAATACTGTGATGGTGTGCTGCTAAAAGTAGGGCAGCAATTTCCTGGGAGCAAAAACAAGAGCAAGAGCAAGTTTTTCAAGCAGCAAGTACCTGGTTTCGGCAGGAAGGAGGGTCTTGCTGGTGTAATAGACCAGCTGATGGTGCGTTGCTTCCATTCGGCATAGGACCGAGCTGACGGCGTGCTGAGAGACGGCCAGATAAAGGATGAGAGACTCCATGTCTTTTGGTGTAACCAATACCGGAGGGCTGGAGATGTAATCTTTGAGCTGCTGGAGTGCCCGATCGCACTCTTCCGTCCATTTATAACTGCGTCGGCTGGTCTTTATGGCTTGGAAGAACAGCTGGCAAAGGTCAGACGACCGGCTAATAAATCTGTTGAGAGCAGCCGCCATGACGGTTAGTCGCTGGACCTCCTTGATGGTGGACGGAGGCCTGAGATTGTTTACCGCAGTGACCTGGGAGGGGTCCGCTTCAATTCCCCGGCTGGTAACCAGATAGCCAAGAAATTTGCCGGAGCCCACGCCGAAGGCACACTTTTCGGCATTGAGCCGGAGCCCATGCTTCTTCAGGATGTCAAAGACATCTGCCAGATGCTGGAGGTGGTCGGTTGCATACCTGCTTTTGATAACCATATCGTCAATGTAAGCCTCCATTGTGTCCCTGATCTGTCGGGAGAACATCCGAGAGATCATCCGTTGGTATGTTGCTCCGGCATTCTTGAGGCCGAAGGGCATAACTTTGTAGCAAAACACCCCCTTTGGGGTAATGAAGGCTGTCTTCTCCATATCCTCCTTGGCCATGGAAATCTGATGGTAGCCCCTGTAGGCGTCCATGAAACTGAGCTTTTGGTGTCCGGCGGTGGCGTCGACTAACTGGTCGATCCGGTCCAAAGGGAAATAATCCTTCGGGCAGACATCGTTGAGGTTGGTGTAGTCGACACAGACTCGTCATTTGCCGGACTTCTTTTTGACGACCACTGTGTTTGCCAGCCAGGTGGGATACTGGACTTCCTGGATGGTGCCTGCTTCTAACAGTCGGTCCACTTCTTCAACGACAGACTGGGTGTGTGCCGGAGAAGAGCGTCAGGGTCTTTGGACGACGGGATGCCGAGAGGGATTTACGTTCAACTGATGACAGATGAACGAAGGATCCACTCCGGGCATCTCGTATGGAGTCCAGGCGAAGATCTCAATGTTGGCTTTTAAAAACTCCACGTATCTGTCCTGGTCCTCAGGAGAAAGTGAGGAGCTGATAAGGAATGCCCGACTACCATCTTCATTGATCGGTACCGTGATGAGCTCCTCAATAGCTTTGTCGGCAGCCGGAGCACCGACATCCTCGAGGACTGGGGTGTCCGGAACTTCTACCCATTGAACTTGTTTCATCTGCTTATTCTCCCGGACAGCTGAGATGTAGCATTGCTTTGATGCTGTTTGATCGCCGAGGACATCCTCCTATCGTCCGGAGGCTCCAATGAACCGGACAACTTGGTGGTAGGTTGAGGCGATCGCCTGCATGGAATGGATCCAGGTCCGGCCAAGGATGGCGTTGTACGGGCTTGGAGCGTCGACGACGATAAACTCTATATCAACTGTTTTGGATCCTGCCCGGACCGGAAGGGTGATTTTGCCGAGAGGCCAGATAGGAGCTCCGTTGAATCCGACCAAGGGGACGTCGGCTGGCTGCAAAGCATCAGAGGGAAGCTTAAGTGCTTGAAACATAGAAAAATACATTACCTCTGCATAGCTTCCTTGGTCGATGAGAATGCGTCGGACATTAGCTGGACCGATGCGTAGGGTGACGACCAGGGCGTCGTTGTGAGGGAGCCGGACTCGGTCAAGATCTTTCTCTGTGAAGGTTATGGACCATCCTGAGTGGTCGGATGACGGCTTCCGTTTGAGACCAGAACCAACCATGAGCACTTGCTTTGGGACGGGGGCCTGGTCGATTTCTGCCCTGAGACGGGCGACAACTTCCTTGGTGAGTGGTCTGTGGATGACGTTGATTGTCGGGACGTCCTCCTCCGACAGGACGGCATCTCCGGACCTTTGGGCAAGCTCCCGGTTCCTCTTCTGATCAACCCACTGGGTTAGGTGTCCCTGCTGCACCAGGAGCTCTAAGTACGACTTGAAGGGTTTGCACCCGGTCGTGAAATGTCCTTGCTCCTTGTGGTAGGTGCAGTGGATCCGCTTGTCTTTTGTTTTGCCAGACGTTCCAAGCTTGTGGTCCGGCCACGAGAAGAAATGTAACACCCTTAAAATTTGAAACCATATTTTTTTTGAAGGATATAAAATAGAGATATTAGAGCACATGCATTAAAAGTCTAACTCATAAACATCACCATTCCCACAAAACATTTAAATGATCCATGCCACACACATCACATGAGTTTAGAGAAAATACATGTCCGGGTGTTAATTCTTACAAACAACAAATACAAAGAAAGAATGAAAAACAAGTCCATTCATAGGACTAATGCTCCAATGCTTCTTCAAACCATGCTTGAATCCACCAAGCTATGCCATAGGCTCCTTCCCTAAAAATAGAGAGGGTTAGGCCACGCCTAGTAAGAAAATCCCAAACAAGATTTCATATGATTGAATACACAAAAGAGAAAAGGTGCAAGCATAGAAGTAAGGCAAATATTGAAGTGCGACTATCAAGTAAAAGGGAGTAAATATTTTACAAGATTTCTTATAGATGTACAAGTCTTCCTCATATACTTTTCTTTCCATACTAAAGGTAACATTATTCCGATCATTGACGAGTTTCAAGGCTAATTCCATTTAGGGCTCGTCAACCACTAAACGTGTCAATTCCTTGCATTCCCCAACACGTTGGGAGGGGCCAGACAATCCCCCATTGCGCAATGTCGTGGGTGCTAACACAAGCCACCCATGGTAAACAACTCATATCAATAGCCACTCATCATGAATCATATCCTCCTATAGAGTCAATGGCCAATGCCACAATACCATTTCCATAGTTATTTTTTCCATGATTCGTTCAACAATTGAAAGTCAATTTCTCACAATTCACATGGGTTCCCACATATCAAAATGAACAATACTTGGTGAATTGCATGAATTTAGGTCCCAATTGGCTTTTCCCCAATTTTCCACACAAAGTCAAAATCTAGGTTTTTAATAAATTTGGGGCTTTTCGATTACAACTAAAATTAAGTGAAATTGAAACCTTTAAGGACCTAGAAACATGTAATACCACCACCCTTGATAAGATTTAGACACCCAATCAACATTAGACTCAACCCTACCCAAACACCCAATTCTCTAACACAAAATCATGAAGATAATGAGGTGTAGAACAAAGATATGAAGGTATATGTTTAGAATCACCTACCTCAAGAATAGATACACACAACCTTGACTTGAAGCTCAACACGACCCCACGAACTAGGACCACCACCTTGAATCCCTTGCCACCCTCTTCAAGGTTAATGAAGAGCAATTTCTCCAAAACCCACTTAAAAATGGATTTAGGTTAGAGAGAAGATTGAGGTTTGAGAGAGATAGGGTTTAGGGAGGTAGAGAGAGAGTGTTTCAGTGCAAATGGTAGGTATTTCAGACACACTTTGATATATAAAGCCCCAGTGAAATACCCAAACTACCCTTTTTAAAATCTGCAGAAAACAGAAAATCTGAACGCAGCGACCGGTCGACACCATCCGGTGTACCGGTCGGCAAGAAGAAATTCGGATTTCGCACAACTCTCTGGAATTCCATGACCGGTCGACGTGATATGGTGTACCAGTCGGGACCTAATTTCAAGCTTTCTGAAAGACCACGACCGGTCGACGGCATGAGGTGTACCGTTCGGGAAGAAAAAAAATCAAATTTACCAAAGCTCACTGGAATGCCACGACCGGTCGACGATATATGGTGTACCGGTCGTGGAGAAGAAAAAGATGATTTTCTGAGTTTTGTTCCTCCGAGCACACTTCCGATAGGGTTTTGACGATTTTTTAATTATCTAAGCGTGTAGAATTTCTAAATCACCTCATGGACTATTATACAATAATTTAAAGCATATTCGTAATTCATATAAAATTTTCGGAGTGTGACAAACTCCCCCTCTTATAAGAATTTCGTCCTCGAAATTCATTAAAACGAAGAAATGACAAAAGGGAAATTAAAACGTTTACCTCTCTCGAAAAGTACAGGATATTTCTCCATCATCTCGTCGCGTCTCTCCCAAGTCGCTTCTTCTAAACTTTGGTTCTTCCAGAGGACTTTCACTAATACGATTGTCTTCCCCCGCAAAGTCTTCTCTTGCGTGTCCAAGATACGTAACGGTTGCTCCTCATATGACACGTCGGCTTCCAATGCTAACATAGACCAATCTAAGACGTGAGAAGGATCCGGTTCATACTTCCTAAGCATCGAAATATGAAAAACATCGTGGATATTCGAAAGAGTATACGGTAACGCCAAACGGTAGGCAACTTCCCCAACTTTCTCAATGATGACGAACGGACCAATGTAATGCGGTGCTAGCTTCCCCTTCTTTCCAAAGCGAGATGTCCCTCGGCGAGGAGACACCTTCAAGAAAACATGATCACCCACTTCAAAGGATAACGGTCGACGACGATTGTCGGCATAACTTTTGTGACGGCTTTGAGCTGCTAACAATCTCTGACGAATCTTCTTTACTTGTTCGGTGACTAATTGCACACTCTCCGAACCCATCACTGCAGAATCTCCAATCTCAGTCCAACAAACTGGAGATCGACAAGGACGGCCATACAATGCTTCGAACGGTGCCATGCCAATGCTAGATTGGTAACTGTTGTTATACGCAAATTCGACTAATGGCAAGCACTCCCACCAACTACTAAGGTAGTCCAAAACACAAGCTCGCAACATATCTTCTAAGATTTGAATCGTGCGCTCCGATTGCCCATCGGTTTGCGGATGAAAAGCGGTGCTGAAGTGCAAATCAGTACCATAAACTTTCTGCAAACTCCTCCAGAAACGAGACGTAAAGCGTGGATCGTGATCAGAAACAATAGACAACGGTGCTCCATGGAGACGGATGATCTCACGAATGTACAAGCGGCTCAACGAATCCACTGACTGCGATAAACGAATCGGCAAAAAGTGAGCAGATTTGGTCAATCTGTCAACGACAACCCAAATGGCATCCTTCCCATCCCGTGACCTCGGCAAACCCGAAACGAAATCCATGGTAACGTGATCCCACTTCCACTCTGGAACTGGTAACGGCTGCAACAAACCTGCTGGACGCTGGTGTTCCGCCTTCACCTGTTGACAAGTCAAGCATCTCATCACGAACATAGCAATATCCTTTCTCATCCCCGGCCACCAAAACTGACGACGAACAGAATGATACATCTTGTCGCCACCCGGATGCACTGCAAAAGGCGAATGATGAAACTCGTGAAGAATTTCATGTCGACACTGCAACAGTACAAGAAGTCTCCCTTTGAAGCGAACATTGTCATCCTCGAAAATAGCCCAACCAACTGGAGCCTCACTATCCACGCATCTAGAATGAACTCTCAAAGTCTCATCATCAGTAGCTTGCGCCTCAATCACACATCGCGATAACTCCGAATGAACGGTCAAGTCGCACAAGGTAGCACCACTTCCACTGTCTTCGGCATGCAAAACGAAATCGCCCAGACCCGAAACACTCTTCCAATCATGAATAGATAAATGAGCTAGGTGACAAGACCTACGACTCAAGGTGTCCGCAACCACGTTTGCTTTCCCCGGATGATACTGAAGCTCAAAATCACAATCTTCAAGGTGCTCCATCCATCGACGTTGCCTCAAATTGAGTTCTTTTTGCATAAATAAGTACTTGAGACTTTTATGATCCGAAAATACCTCAAACTTCTCGCCATACAGGTAGTTCCGCCAACTCTTCAAAGCAAAAATAATAGCGGCAAGCTCCAAATTGTGTGTCGGATAGTTTCTTTCGTGTGTCTTCAATTGCCTCGAACCATACGCGACTACCTTTCCACCTTGCATGAGAACACAACCCAAACCTTCCCGAGATGCATCACAATAAACGGAATAACCTACTCCTCTTTCCGGCACAATCAAGATAGGCGATGAGGTCAAACGGCCCTTCAATTCTTCGAAAGCAGCCTCACAAGCGTCGTCCCAAACGAAACGAATATCTTTCCGCGTCAGGCGAGTCATAGGAGCGGCGATACGAGAAAAGTCAAGAACGAATCGACGGTAGTAACCGGCAAGACCCAAGAAACTACGAACCTCGAACACATTTGTCGGCCTTGGCCAAGTCACAATAGCCTCAATTTTCGTTGGATCCATTGAAACTCCCTCTTGGGACACAACATGACCCAAGAACTTCACCTCAGACAACCAAAACTCGCATTTGCTCAGCTTCGCATACAGTCGGTGTTTCCCCAAAAGTCCAAGAACAATACGGAGATGCTCACCATGCTCCTCGGAAGTAGCCGAATACACCAAAATGTCGTCCACAAACACCACCACGAACTGATCAAGATAAGGACGGAAAATACGATTCATCAAATCCATAAAAGTAGCCGGCGCGTTGGTTAGCCCAAACGGCATAACCACAAACTCGAAGTGACTATAGCGAGTACGGAAAGCGGTTTTAGGAATGTCTTCCTAACGAATAAGCACTTGGTGATATCCGAATCGCAAATCGATTTTGGGAAAACAAGTCGAACCCCTCAACTGGTCGAAAAGATCGTCTATCCTTGGCATGGGATAACGGTTTTTGACAGTGACGATTTAGCTTCCTATAATCGATACATAAACGAAGCGTTCCATCTTTCTTTTTCGCAAACAAAACAGGACTCTCAAAAGAAGACTCGAAGTTGGCCCAAGACATACCAACAAGAGGATCAACAACGACTTGGGGGTTAGCAACCACGAGTGCCCGCAAAGCATCACGTCTACCGTCCACCAAGTTTGACCACCATTCACTGGCCTCGCCAATGAGCTGAAAGGACGCAAGAGAAATCCTAATTTTGTGATCGCCAATCTCCAACATCTCGAAAATCTTCTTCACCTCCGTCAGCCAATGATTTGCTCCAATAGGTTCCACCTCGCCATTAAACTTTGGAGGGTCCATGCGGCGAAACTCGCGAAGTGCATCAGAAAGACGATTCCCGGCTTGATCCCTACCTGCTGCGACACCCCTACTAGCCTCCACTACCGCTGTAGCGATCTCACGGATAAACTGCCCGGCGTTGGCCAGTCTTCCGGGAATAGCCCCTTCGGCCTGAGCCACGTCGGGAAACTCCCTCGGCTGCCCATTCACTTCCTCACTACTCGCATCAGGGATTTCAACTCCACGGCATCCAAGACCCCTAATTCCTGCACGA
>NMUG010003757.1:0-14464 GCA_002855965.1 Monotropa hypopitys
TGCAGCAGTGTGAGTTGGCCATGTGCCAGAGTTGTACCTTTCTTTCCTTTGAGTCGTTGTACCATCTGGAAATTTATAACCAGAGCAGTTGTTGTGAGTTTTTATTTTATATTTCAGTTTGTCGTTTAGTGTTTTGAGTTAGTAGATGCTTGGCCGTCGCGACCATCCCTTAATAACCGTCATTATTGGTTATCGGGGACGGGTCGTGACAAAGAAACTTTTCTATTGAATTCAGTCAAAAGATAAACTGGAAATACAGATAGAGATCTCTTATATAAAGAGATCCACCGACATTTAAAAGGATCAAACAGAAGAAGGTTGGACAGGCCCAATAATACATTGATGTTCTAGAACAACATATCTAATCTACCGGAAGATCACAGGAAAAGATAAGTTGAACAAGATAGTTTATTGTCATCTTCTGGAACAACAGGTTCCATCTTCTGGAACACCATAAAGCATAATGGATAGTTTGAGGAGACAGCACATGATCTTCTGGAACAACAGGTTCCATCTTCCGGAACACCACAGCTAACAAAACACTATCTTTAACACGGGATTCGGGTTGGTTGCGAGTAACTTTATGATTGCGGCTCGTCGTATCGGCATGTCCGGCACGTTCAGGGCAGAATGCCGTAGTCTCTGCGTGTTAGTGCCTCTTCGCGATGCAGGGTATTTTTGTTCGGTGGCCTTGGCGATTGGCTTTTGCGTGCTCGTGGTGTAAGTATGGTGGAGTTCGTGTGCGAATCTCGTTAGAGTTGTTCTTTTGTGGACTTTCGGTTCTTAAGCGTGATTCCTTGTTTATCATCTATCGATTGCGGATTGCGTCGAGAAGATGGTTTGATCCATGAGAAGCGTATCGTGTGCAGTGTGACATTTGTGGAAAACTAAATGAATTGTATTAACTTGAATATCTTTGTACAATGAGAATACATCTTTATATAGAGTTGGAGACAACTCTCTTATCGAAACACTATACAAAAGGAAACGCTAAATGGAAACACTATACAAAAGGAAACGCTAAACAAAAGGAAATGGTTTGACTAACATAATGCCTATATAATTAGAGGAATATGCAATCCCTAAAATAGGAAATAGAATATACAATATAATATTCTCACCCCCCCCCTTCAAACTCACGATGATTGTATAGAAATCATTGAGAGTTTGTCTAATAAGAACTGGAAACGGGCAGTAGTGTGAGTCTTGGTGAAGAAGTCAGCGAGCTGAAGATCTGAGGGAACAAATGGTAGAGAAAGAGTGCCAGTTTGAAGATGATGCCGAGTGAGGTGACAGTCGATCTCAATATGCTTAGTACGCTCATGAAAAACAGTGTTGTGAGCAATTTGAATGGCACTTTTGTTGTCACAATAGAGAGGCGTAGGAGAAGACTGATGAGCATCCAAGTCAGAAAGAAGCCAACGGAGCCAAATAATCTCTGTGGTGGCATGAGCCATAGCCTGATATTCAGCCTCAGCAGTAGAACGAGCAATAACAGATTGTTTCTTGCTACTCCAAGAAATAAGAGAGTTCCCAAGAAATACACACATGCCTGAAGTAGACTTCTGATCCATAATATCTCCAGCCCAATCAGCATCAACATAAGCATGAAGTTCTAATGAAGAAGTAGAGGATAAGACAAGATCATGAAACATCGTGCCTCGAACATATCGCAGGATACGTAGTAAAGCTGCCCAATGAATAGTCCGAGGAGCAGAGTAAACTTGCTTACAATGTGTACTGCATAAGCCAGATCTGGACGAGTCACAGTTAGATAAACCAAACAACCAACAAGCTCCCGATATAGAGTTGGATCATCCAATGGTTCCCCATCAGTTAGAGCAAACTGAGCATGAAGTTCAATCGGTGTAGCAGATGTTTTAGAGTCAGTAAGACGAGCCCGATGAAGGATCTCATTTGCATACTTGGCTTGAGACAAGAAATAGCCTTTTGGAGAGTAAGCAACTTCAATACCAAGAAAATAACGCAAATGCCCTAAATCTGTCATCTCGAATGTATCAAACAAGTGTTGTTTGACATGAGCAATAGCAGCAGAATCAGACCCAGTAATTATCATATCATCCACATAAAGAAGCAAGATAACAAGTCCATGGGCAGTGCGAAGAAGAAATAATACTGAATCATGAGCACTAGGAGAGAAACCAAGCTGAGTGACCACGCCTTGGAAGCGATCATACCAAACCCGAGGGGCCTGTTTAAGGCCATACAAAGCTCGCCGAAGGCGACAAACATATCCAGGAGAATGAGATAAACTACGAGGAGGGCGCATATAAACTTCCTCTGTAAGTAAGCCATTAAGAAATGCATTTTTAACATCCATCTGATACAGAGGCCAATGACGAGCAGCACCAACAGCAATTAAAGTCCGGACAGAAGTCATTTTGGCAACCGGTGCAAAGGTTTCTTTATAATCAATGTCATACTCTTGAGAAAATCCTTTTGCTACAATACGAGCCTTATAGCGTTCTAATGTTCTATCAGAATGAGTTTTAACTTTGAAAACTCATTTACAACGAACAATATTTTTATCAGCAAGAAACGGTACCATCTCCCACGTAGAGGTATTGGCAAGAGCAGAAAGCTCTTCTTCCATAGCAATAACTTACTTAGGATCCTGACAGGCCTCCTTATAAGACTGAGGCTCAGAATAAGAATGTATAGAAGATAGAGCAGTACAATGAGAAGCTGAAAAACATGTGTTAGAAAAACCAAACCTTTGAACAGGACGTCTATCACAAAGTGGGTAGCACCGAGGAGCAGGATCAGAGTCTACAGAGACAGTAGGTGCAGGGGTAAGATCTAGTGGTGCTGATGATTGACGATGTGAGTAGACCAGAAGGGGAGGAGCTGGTGGTGTAGGAGAGGATGTATCTGAGGTAGGCATATGATCAGCAGGAATAGTGGCTATGTACTCGTCACAGGTGAGTTCATTTGGAAACGGATCAATGGATAGTAATTCCTGTTTAGAGACAGAGGGAGCGGCAGATGGAATCTGATAGTAAGGAAGACGCTCAAGGAAGACAACATGTCGATAGACATATAGACGCTGAGACACAGGATCATAACAGTGATAGCCTTTTTGGGTGATGTTATAGCCCAGAAAGCACAGAGAGTAGATCGAGCTCTGAGTTTAGTACGGTCTTGTTTTGGAAGGAGAACAAAGCATGCACAACCAAACACTCGAAGAAGTGAGTAATTAGGAGTGGTAGAGAATAATACCTCATAAGGGGTTTTTCCAGACAGAAGTGGTGTGGGTATACGATTGATGAGAAATGCAGCAGTGAGCACTGCTTCACCCCAAAAACAACTGGGAACAGATGCGGAGAGAAGAAGGGATCTAGCAGTTTCAAGAAGATGACGATGTTTACGTTCAGCACGACCATTTTGAGCGGAAGTGCCACTACAAGAAGACTAATGTATAGTACCAAGAGATGGTAGATAATCAGCAAATGCACCTTTTGTATACTCACCACCCAGATCAGACCTAAGAATTTTAATTGTGCAGGAAAATCGAGTAGTTACCAGGACTGAAAGGATCGATAAATCTCATAGAAATCAGATTTATATTTCATAAGATATACCCATGTGAAACGAGAATAGTCATCAACAAACGAGACATAATAAATAGAACCACCTTTAGTGGCAACTAGAGATGGTCCCCATAAGTCAGTATGAACAAGAGAAAATGGAGAAGAAGATCTGGAATTACTTCTGTTAAATGATAAGGCTGTCATTTTTGCAAGTTTACATCCTTGACACTCAAAAATATCAGTGCAAGATACTTTACCTAAAACACCAGACTGAGATAAAGAACGTAAGCGATCGGTTGACAGATGACCCAACCTAGCATGCCAAAGAAAGAACGGAGTAGAAGAGTTGTTTAACTGGAATGAGGATAAAGCTACTGGAGTAAAGAGAGGGTCAATATGTAGACTCTCTACTACATAGAGATCACCAACCCTACGTCCTGTCCCAATCTTCTCCCCTGACTTACAATCTTGTACCCGACAAATAGAAGAAGAGAAAAGAACGTCAAATCCTGAGGCATCCAACTGACTAATGAATAGAAGATTAACAGATAGATGAGGGACATAAAGAACATGTAGAAGTGACACCACTGAGGACTCTGTCATGGGAACTGATCCAATAGATACAACAGATAAGGGAGAACCATTAGCTGTACGTATAGTCATAGGGGAAGATGGTGGGACACAGTTTTGTAGAAGAGACAGATGAGGCGTCATATGAAATGAAGCACCAGAATCTAAAATCCAAATATTGACAGAGATACCTGACAGAGAACCAAGCAAACCTGAGGATCCTGAGGTCATTGTTGTAGAAGACAAAGACATGAGATATAAACCAGCTCTAGTTAAAGGGCAACCTTGTAAACAACAGTAATCTGACAACAACAACGATCAGCAGTTTTGTGGCAAACAAGTCTGATGTAATGACCGTGAAGCGCAACGGCTATGTGATAAATCTGGATCTGAGCAACTGGTGATCGATGGTGGCGTCGGAAGAGGCAACACCAACAGAGATAGGTAGTAGCGGCTATTGCGAGAACAGATTGAGAGAGGGAAGATCGATAAAGTAACAACCAGAGAGTGATGATCGATGGTCGGCAGCGGCGGTGTTTGATGGCATCGACAGCGGTCACTGGCGATGGCAGCAGATTTGAGTGGCGTATGAGCAGCAAATGATGATGGCTGTCCTGTTGTACGAGAGGTGGTGAGAAGGTTTGAATGATGATGAAGCCAACGATATTTTTGAGAAGCTTGCTCAGGAACGATACAGAGAAGATGGTTGTCCTGTGGTCAGCAATCTGAGACAGAAGTTGTAGCCGATTACTCGAACAAAGATCAAACAAACAGACCCAATAGCTTCCAGAAAATTGGTCACAAAGAGTGGCGAGAAATGCAGCAACAAACAGATCCAGAAATGATCGATGGAGATCTGAGAATCGCTTGAGAATCGTGCGGCTGTTGCGACTGAGAATTGCCTGAGAATCGTCTGAGAGGGTGAGCGGCAAGAGGGAGGCGTGCAGCTGTCTGAGGAAGGCTCGTCCGATAGAGAGAGAGATGTGCGGCTGAGATAGGCGGCTGAGCTAGGCGGGATGGCTGAGAGCGGCGAGGGAGGTGGGCTGCTGAGAGGTTGTGCGCTCGTCTGAGAGAGAGAGAGGATGTCCAACTGAGAGAGGCGGTATGGCTGAGGGAGACGGGATGGCTGAGAGCGACTGAGACGAGAGAGATGGGCTGCTGAGAAGGTGCGGCGGGCTGCTAAGAATCCCTATGCAGAAACCCTAAGCTCTGATGTAAGAAAAGGGGGCTGCTGAACCGAGACTTGTGGCTTAGATGGAAGAAGGTACTGCGAAGGAGAGGGCGGCCAACTGAGAGGTGTGGCTGAAAGAGCTTAGAGGAGACGCTGCTTAAGGAGGTGCAGCAGCTGGATGAGAAAACCCTACGCAGAAGCCTATGCTCTGATACCATGTGACATTTGTGGAAAACTAAATGAATTGTATTAACTTGAATATCTTTGTACAATCAGAATACATCTTTATATAGAGTTGGAGACAACTCTCTTATGGAAATACTATACAAAAGGAAACGCTAAATGGAAACACTATACAAAAGGAAATGCTAAACAAAAAGAAATGGTTTGACTAACATAATGCCTACATAATTAGAGGAATATGCAATCCCTAAAATAGGAAATAGAATATACAATATAATATTCTCACATGTGGTTCCTTGTCGTGAAGTGATTTCGATCGCAGCGGAAGCTTGGTGGAGCGTGACTCTTCGTTGGGTTATTTATGAATGGTTGCGTCGATTAGCTATCTCCTTACTCCGGTAAATTTCTAAGACGAATTTTTTGTAAGGAGGGTGGTTTGTCACACTCCGAAAATTTTATAATTTTCATTCGTCTCCCATAAATCGATAAATTAATTTTATTGGAAATCCTATCTTCGCATTCGTCGCGTATCGACGTGTTTCGATAAGTCTGCAAATCGTTCGTTCATCGTATTCGTTGGTGACCTCGCGGAAGGTCACGACGCGGCCTTAAGATGCTTATTTGATGTCTAGAACATTTTAGAAATGCTCGGGAGTGCGTCGGGAAGGTTCATGAGAGGTTCGGCAGCGTTTCGGTTCTTCAGCAGGATCCCCGTCCAGACCAGGGTTGGTCCCGTCCGGACGACGGTGCAGTGAGTTCGGGGTTGAGCTTCAGGAGGTCTCGTCCGGACCGTGGTGGGTCTCGTCCGGATGACCAGGGTTCCTCGTTCGGACGACGGTGGTCCCGTCCGGACGGCGCGGCAGCGGGTTGCGCGAAATGTTATGTTTTAAGTGTTTAAGTGCGGCCCAACCCCTGTTTTCTCTTATTTGGTCCACCCCTCTCTCACTCTAACCCTAAATCTCTCTCCCTCTCACTTCTCTCTTCAATCCTCCCCCATCCATCAAGATCCAAGGGTTTTGCCATTCTTTAACGTCGGTGAGCACGACGAGGGCTACGCGTGGACGAGTTTAGATAGCGGTGGAATGGTAAGTCTCTCCATCTCCTTCTCTAGCCCTAGCTTCTATATTTGCTCTCCTCCATTGTTGGCTAATGGTTGAGTCTTGTAAGTTGCGGTGAGAGCTTCATAGCGGCGGGTTCGGATCGCGGTGGTGTGGTGGGCGTTTTCCGCCGATTGCTCCGGCGATTTTTTCGCCGACGCTCCGGTGGGTAACTTCTAACTCCTACCTAGTATGCCCAAGTGTGCGTATTTTTATTCCATGTTTCATTGCTTCGTCAATCGTTGATTCACTATGCGTAGTCGTATTTATTGTCCTTCGATTTGTTGGCGTCGGGTTAGTCTAAGAGGGTTGTATTGATGATGGGAATAGTATGGAGGTTTAGAGAACAACTTGTGTGTTGAGGATTACTCTTGGAATTGTGTAGGCGCCAAGTATTCGATGAATTGCCCGAATGGGCCTTGAGGTGGATTTTGGGTGTGTCGACCATGCCGAATTATAGTGATGAATGTCTAGGAACATGTTTGACTTACTTGGGTCTTTACGGTGTCGTGAGAGCGTGAGTTGTGGTGGGATGGGGATTTTCCCCTTTGTTGTCAATTGAGGTGAACCTTCTATCTAAGTGGGATTGGTCATGGAAATTCTTTGGATAAGTGGGTGTTGTGGCTTCTTTGGGTGCTAGTAACATTGTAGTGTGGTTGGTACGAATTCCCCTTGGTGTTGTGACGATAGAAAGTTGGAAATTTGTGATGGACCTTATTCTTGAGGGGATCGTGGAAATGTGGGAAGTTGATGAATTGACTTGCAACGTAAAGTACCCAATGAATGCAATGAACTTTCAATACGAGGGATAGATCCCACGAGGACCACCCTTTGGAAATCCATCATCATTCACCTAAACTCACCAATAGAACAACTAAGTGTAATGTGGGGTTGACTTGGATGATTCTTGCCCAAGTCATTTTATCGTGTTAAGTGGGAGATACGCGTTCCCGAAGTCGCGGAATTACTGGATGTCACTGACGTGTGATGATCTAGGAATAAGATCCTTTGGCCATAGGTGGGAGACACGAGTTCCCGAAAGTCTCGGAATATACTAGATACGTCGGCACGCGGGATCTTGGAAATGCTTAACACATATAATCTACTCGCCCTTGTCTAGGGGAGGTTGGCGACTCGCTTGTTCAGGAGTAGTCCGGAAATAAATATTGGGATGAGAATCAATTCATGATGGAAATGTTGTTGTACCCCTTGGGTGGGCCAAGGTGGGGAAAATGATGAAATGTGTAATTTTAAGATTCAATATCAAATACGATCATACTAATCCAAAATCTTACCAATGTACATAAGGATGATGTGGAGATGAGGAGATTTAGTGTTGGGTTCCTTATGAGTGAATTGTGGGTGTTGTTCATGTTGTGACTGTGGTTTGGATTGAGAGTATGTGAGGTTGAGTGACGAGGTTCGTGTAATCCCTTAGTAAAGTTTTCTAGTGATAATGTTTACGTTGGGGACGTCGATTGGGGTTTGGGTGACACTCTACTTGTCTGACCTTGGAGATCCTCTTAGTTTCACGTCACTTGGGTGTGTATGTGTCATACCTTTCCTTTGACCTTACTTACCTTTGGTTTGTGACACTTAGGTTCGCATGCGCTCGTGTATGCTTTGTAGTCGTTAGTTGTTACCTCACTGAGCTGTGGTTCGCTCAGACCCTCTTCCTTTTTTCTTTTCCAAGATTGTGTTGCAGGGTTTCTCTTGCAGGGGAATCAGGAGATTGTACTAGCAGCTTGTTTTCTTTGGAACTGCAACCTTGGTCCTCCTTTGTACCCTGTACTCTTCTTTACAGTTTGTAGTGAGTAGTAGCAGTTGTACCTTTCTTTCCCTGTACTCTTTCAGTTTCCATGTTGTATCAAGATTAATGTAATAAGAACTTCTACTGCAATGTATCTGTATAGCAACAGTTAACTCCACAGTATTTGTGTTTACTGTATTTCAATATATATATATATATCGGTTAAAATGTTTTATTTAGGCCAATCCACCCAGGACTAGCCTTACCAGCCAAGAACTTAGAACGATACGACGCACTCCCGTTTCATCCTGACCACCAAAACTGACGCACTCCCGAGCATTTCTAGAACGATCCGACGCACTCCCGTTTCAACTTTCGATAATCAATACAAAGACGGAGAGAACCATCTTTCTTCTTGGTAAAAAGAGCAGGAGCTCCCCAAGGCGATGAACTAGGGCGGATAAAACCCAAATCTAACAACTCTTGCAATTGAGTCTTCAACTCCTTCAACTCGGTAGGAGCGAAACGATAAGGAGGAACAGAAATCGGATAAGTCCCTGGCACAAGGTCAATAGAAAACTACACATCCCTCTCGGGAGGAAATCCAGGCAACTCTTCCGGAAAGACATCTAGGAACTCGGAAATTATAGGGGGCAACTTCATAGGACGGGAATCCACATCATCCAAGCACAAACTAACCAACAAATACTGAAGAGATCCTTGCTTCTTAGGATCATGACGACAGTCCTCTAGGGTTTCACTATGATCCCCATAGAAGTAGAAGAAATCCTCTTCAGGAGAGAGAATCTTGACACGCCGACGATGACAATCGATGGTGGCATGATAGGTGGGCAACCAATCCATGCCTAGAATAAGATTGAACCCAGACATAGCCAAAACTATGAAATCACAAACGAATAGCCGATCCTCAATAGTGAGGTGGCAACCACGAACAATACGATCTAATGGAACTCTACCACCAACGGGAGTTTCTACCATCATAGGGGGATTCAAAACGTCTAACCTCAAACCCAACATAGATGCAAAAGATGCAACGAGGAATGAATGTGATGCTCCAGAATCAATCAAAACGTCAAGAAAAGAACTATAAATAAGGAACGTACCCCGCACGACAGAAGTGACAGGCTGCTGCTAAACTGTAGGAGGGGCAACCACTGGAATAGTGTAGGCTCTACCTCGAGCAAACTGACCGCGATCCTGACCACCCCGATGTCCAGACGACTGACCAGGAACTGAGGTACTGGCACGGTCCGCTCCAGAACTCTGGCCCGAAGAAGTAGGACCAATCTGCATATGCTGACCTGGACGAGTCTGCTTAACTGAGCCCATCTCACTGCGAACACCAGTCTTCGCAGGACATTCTCTGGAGATATGATCGGACTGGCCACAGTCGAAGAAAACCAACAAGGGACACGCTGTGCGGTAATTCCCTGGTTGATTGCAACGATGGCAAACAACTTCCTGCCTGGTCGAGAGTCCGGGACTTGCAATACTGGCCTGTGAACCATGTCCCCTAGAGAAACGGGAAACGCTCACGATGCCTCTTCCTTCCCAGACTACCAGAAGAAGAACTCGATTCCGATACTTGTCGCATATGTTCCCAAACACGAACCTCCTTCGAAGCCTCTTTCTTCAGCTCGATCGTTCTGGCACATTCGATTATGTCTGCAAAATTCTAGATCCTTTGGCTCATCATGAGTCGCTGGACCGAGGAATGCAGGCCTTTCTCAAACCTCTTACACTTCCTTTCCTCAGAACTGACCAAATCAAGGACAAACCTGGACAACGCCTAAAACTTGACTGAATATTGGGTAACAGACATGGAGCCTTGCTCCAACTTCTCGAACTGTTCTAGAAGCTGATCACGATAGGATTCCGGGAAGTACTTACTCTCAAAAATAGCTTCAAACTCTAGCCACGTCATAGCAACAATCGGATCTTGGGCAACCAAAGGGTTGAAGTCCCCAGAAGCCCTCAGTGCATCACAACGAGCTTCGATGATAGCGGACCACCATTCATTGGCTTCTCCGATGAACTGATGTGAAGCGAAGAAAATTCTCAGGTGGTTTTCCTGGATTCTCAGTATGTCCAGGATCTTCCGAACTTCAGACAACCAATGATTCCCTGCCAGTGGATCCCCTTCCCCACTGAACTTGGGAGGATCCATACGGCGGAATTCTCGAAGAGATTCGATAGCACGATCACTCTCTGCTTCTTTGGGAGGGGCCATTCCACGGCTCGCCTCAATCATAGCAGCAGCAAACTCTCGCATAAACTGATTGGAAATAACCAGTCCCTCAGGGGCTGGCATGAGAGGAGGAATATCGTCAACGAAGTCACCATGTTGGCTCGTGACTTCCTGACTGACAGCATTTGGAATAGGGAACCTTTCCTCGACCCACAGCTCTTCGGGGAGGCATAGAAACTACAGAAAAGAAGGATGTCAAAGATTAGCCAGAATTAAGACTCATACCCTACAACGGAGTAAAATAGACTGGAAACAACCACATCTATGCGAATAAGAGATCTACTTCTCAGGAATGAGGTAAAGATACACTAGACATCATCTACTAGAGTTAGGCTCACAGGAACAGCAACACCAAGACAGGGTCCACTAGGGGCTCAACATCACCCTAGGATATACCAATAGATTTAGAGAAAAGATCCCATTTAAGTTGTTCTTATAAAACATGCGGTCCTCATGCAATGCAAACACACTCCAAGCACATCACATGAATGCAAATTTTCAAAACAATGCACCCATCGAGACCAAATGTCTCCCCAAAGGCCTAAATTTTCAAATGAAAGCTTTGATACCAAGTTGTCACATCCCGGATTTTTAAACCTTTTTTTTGAAATATATAAAAGCGAACAACATGGACTAATAAGATTAAACATCTACTCATTCCAAAGTGCGGAAAGTAAAGAGGGGAAAGGGAAAATGCCACACACACAATGTTTAAGTTTACAGCCCAACCAAATTAAAGATTACAATCCTGGGAACATAAATTGAATTTAAATAAAATTGAAAGAAACCAAACAAGGATACCTAAAGTTGAGGTACCCAAAGCTCCAAGCTCCAAGTCAGGCAACCGGATCGGTACATAAAAATAGAGAGTTATGCAACAGCCTAGTAGAGAAAGCCTATATCCAAATATATCCCAAGTTGGAACAAAAGATGCGAGTACGAGAATAAAATATGAATGCATGCGATAAGGACCATTTCATAGTTCTAAAATTATTTTCCAAGTTCTTTCCAAATTCCCAATCTTTTTCCAAAACCATTGGTTTTCTTTCAAAAAGCTCAACTTGACAAAATCAAGGAGAAATATTTCCTTCAAACTTCTCATCTCAACCCTAATGAAATTAAGGGAGTGATAATCACATTAATAAGATTTTATTGAGTTTCGGCTTGTTCCACGCTAGTCGCGTGCCAGCTACCAACCGTATGTTTCTCAGAATTATCCTAGCTTAGGAAGGACTCTAGTAGACTCCCATTGCGCAATGTAGTGAGTGTAATCCACTCAGGGAACGAAATCCACGTATGATAAATTTAACCAACTCAACTCATCTTTCATGTTAATGGTCATTTAAAACATCCATTCAATTTTGGGGGTTTAGGGCATCCACACCTCCTAATCTCCCTTAGTGACCAAACATGAATTTTCCAAAAGACATTTCAAATTTCTCAAATTGAAACATTTATAAGGTTATAAGACCGTTTTCCAATCATCAATTTCAAGATAGACTTTTCAATTTCAACATTTCATCAAAACCCAAAACTAGGGTTTCATAAAAATTGAGGTTTTCCAAAATTAGTTTGGTGATCTTGAAATTGATGACGGGGAGAGTCAATTGAGACCCATAGAAACACAAACCCTCAATTAATTTGAGAGTAGAGGAACCCCCAAGGTGATTACAAAATGAAATCCTCATCCTACAAGATACATAGAGGGAGAAGGAAGCAAACCATCAAAGGAGATACAAGGGACAAGCATACTCTACCTCTTGTGATGATTTGAGGAAATACTTACTAAACCCTATATGAAGGATTCTTCAAGGAGACACGAACTATGTATGTCAATAGAGAGGAGAGGACACCGTCTACGCAATTAATGCTTGAGATTTCTTCCGAATCTTAGCCAAGATCCTTGTTTCAAGAGAAAAGGGAGAGGATTTTAGGGTGAGAGAGTGTTGGGAGGTAGAGAGGGAATGAGTGTTCTGGGCATTTTTGGTGCTCAAACACGTCTATAAGGTTGAGTTAAATGAGTGGAAAAAGACCAAACTACCCCCGGAATGTTCTACAGAATTGCAGTCTGCGCACCCGTAACCGGTTACGCCCAAAACCGGGCTACCAGTTGCGCTATACGCAGTAGTTTTTCCAAAATTGCTGCGGAGAAGAATGCACTACCGGTTGCGCCATAATTTGGGCTACCGGTTGCGTTGTCTGCAGTAGTTTCACTAAAACTGATGTCGGAGAGTTTTTGGCCTAACTTCTTCGTCGAGACTCTGATTTGGACGATTCAAGTTGCGTTGGACTCGCAATGTAATTCTCTAAGACATCGAGGATCAACCACAACCTTAGACAAGAAAAGATTTTGAGATTGGAATCAATCAAAATGTAAGAAATAGAATTAAAATTCTAAATTTGATTCGAACAAATTCTCAACCATTACAATGATCCTTCCTCTAGGCAGTTTTTTGTCGCTATAGATGTCACTGGTGGTGCAGTGGTAAAGACTCAACCCAATAACCTTAAGGTCTTAGGTTCGAGTCTGAGCAGTCACTTTGTGTATTATTACTAAAGGTTAGGCTTGTTCTCGTCATTCCCCTTGCAAGAGACCCATTAATGGGTATCAATTGGGCGTTGATTTTATGGATGTCATTTTTTTTGGGAAACAGAATCCTTTATTCCCCATCCACTCCATCTATTCAAGAGGCATTGGCAAGAGGAAGAGATGTCCTTTTTTAATTAATGTAAGGGGAGACAGTAGATAAGTCTGGAGAGGAATCAATATCTGCTGATCACATGACATGGGAGGCATGAGAGGTGATATTGAGGAGCAGAGACAATGTCTGCAAAGGCTTGACTTGCAGACCTTTATTAGATGAAAAACGGGAGAGCCTTCAGGTGTGATACCGCCTTGTCAACCATCATCCTTGACTCCAGTCCTTGACTCCTCGATTCTAATTCCAGACTCTTCATATGATAATGATTCTTCTCTCATTGAATCACCTTCTATTGATATTGATGATCGTCCTATTGCTTCGGAAAAGTGTTAGAAAATGTACTACTAAACAACACATATCTCTGTTTGTTTCTTATGATCGTTTGTCTCCATCATACATGTCGCTTTCCAAAAACTTTTCCTCTCTCCCCCTCCCGGATGTGTGCAAGATGCTGGGGAAGAGATCGTACTTTAATATTTTTCTTGAATTTGATGCGACTAGTGTTTAGAAAATAAAAATGACAACTGGGATTAAAAAGTCAAATTAATAACAAGTTGGATTTTCGTCGCAAAATAACCCATTATTAATTAGTTTTCAAAATTGCCACTCGGCATAGAGTTTTTTTTATAACTCAGGTGTCCTGGCCGGCTTACGCGCACCACAACTAGGGAAGGCATAGAGTTATGGTGTGCCAAGTCACCAGTTTGAAAAATCGCTTTGATCTACGCAATCAGAGTTGGGTTCGGGGATTTACTGTTACGAGTAGGGAAGGTGTTAGGCACCCTACATCGCCCTTGCGGTACTTCGTTTTTCAAAACAACCTTTTAATCAAATTCAATTATTCTCGGCCAAGAGAAATATAATGTGCAAAATGTGAATTCAGGAATTGCTAAGGATGATGCTAAAATTTGGGTAATTCTATATTTTTGATTTTTTAATAATGAGTTTAGGTTTTTTACATTTGGATTTTTGATGATGACGTTGATATTGATGATGATGTTTGAATTTTGAATTTGAATGAAAATATTGATTTTGAATGAAAATGTTGACTTTGACTTTGAATTTGAATGAGAATGTTGATTTTGAATTTTGATGAAAATATTGATTTTGGTTTTTGGTTTTCTTGAAATGTTGATTTTGAATTTTGATGAAAATGTTAATTTTGATTTTT
>NMUG010003758.1:0-14464 GCA_002855965.1 Monotropa hypopitys
GGATGCACAAGGTAGTACCTTTCTAAGACTACAAGATAGCATTACCGAGAATCTAAGTAGTATCTTTCTAAGACTACGACGTCAAGTCTCTGAAACCTACAGTGGTACCTTCCTAAGACCACAGGTTAGAAGCTCCGAGGTACTACCTTTCTAAGACTACAAGTCGGCATTTCCAAAAATCCGTTAGTATCTCTCTAAGACTATGGAGTTGAAATTTCAAAAACCTACAATGGTACCTCGCTAAGGCCACAGGTTAAACCGCTCGGATGCACGAGGTAGTACCTTTCTAAGACTACGAGATAGCATTACCAAGAGTCCGAGTAGTATCTTTCTAAGACTACGACGTTAAGTTCTCTGAAACCTACGGTGGTACCTTCCTAAGACCACAGGTTAGAAAGCCCAAGGTAGCACCTTTCTAAGACTACAAGCCGGTATTTCCAGAAGTCTAAGGTAGTACCTTTCTAAGACTACAGACTCACAATTTCCGGAAACCTACAGTGGTACCTTCTTAAGGCCATAGGTTAACCTTCTTAAAAGCCCGAGGTAGCACCTTTCTAACACTACAGGCCGGCACATCCGAGAGTTCTAATAGTACCTCCCTAAGACTATAGAACTGAGTTTTCCAAAAACTATAGTGGCATCTCACTAAGGCCGCAGGTTAAGCGTTCAAAAACCTAGGGTAGTACCTCTCTAAGACTACAGGTTTATATTTTCAAAAAAAATCAGTAGTACCTTTCTAAGCCTATAGTTTCAAAATCTTTTTCAAAACCTATAGTGGTATCTTTCTAAGACCACAGGTTATAATTTTCCAATCTTCGGCAGCATCTAACTAAGGCTTCGAATTCATATTTTCAAAATCTATACTGACATCTATCTAAGGCCGTAGGTTTATATTTTCTAAAGCTCAGGTGGCACTTCCCTAAAGCCATAAGCTCGAATTGTCAGAAAACAATCTCAGACTACAGATTTCTAGCTCCGGGATCTCGATGGTATCCTTCTAGGACCATCAGCCCACGTTTTCAAAAAAAATCTCCCCAGTGACACCTCTCTTATGGTCATTAAATTTAAAATCCCGCAATACCTTTTACGATCGCAGATTTTCAAAAATCCTAATAGCATCTCCCTACGGCTATTACTTGGGGCAAAAATTTCGCTTACGATAGTATCTTTCTACGATTATCATTCAAGTTGCAAAGTTCAGAAATTTTTAGTAATATCTATCTACGATTACTAATTGATTTTTATAATTTACTTACGATAATATCTTACTACGATTATTGTTCAAGTTTCAGAGTTGTACAATTTTAGTGATATCTATCCATGGTTACTAATCAATTGTCAGGTATATGCTTACGATAAGATCTCTCTACGATTGTCGTTCAAGTTGTAGAATTTTAAATCTAGTAATATATGCCTACGGTTACTAATTAAATTCCAAATCACGTTTTACGATAATACCTATCTACGGTTATCATTCAAAATTTCAGAAAATGAGCAACAATTAATAATATCTTTCTACGATTATTAATTATTTTCTTCCGTCTACTTACGACGAGATTCGGTTACCCACAATATTTATTTTCAAAAATCGTGCCGACAATAGCATCTTTCTAAGGTTGTCCATTAAAATCGAATTTTTCACAACATTGAGATATCTACCTACGATCTTAACGTCCAAGTGTCAATAAAATTCGGCGTTAACTTTCTATTGGTCGTCCAAACGAAAATTTTTCAAAAACGTGTTGTCACGAATACGATCGTCAACCTACGAAAACTTTGGTGATATTTTCATACAATTACCATCAAGTCCCTAAAAATTCCAAAAAGTGACGTCTTTCTGTAGATTGTCCGATAAAAGTTTCAAAACATATTTTTCGCGATCCTAATCGCCTGTTCACAAAAATTTCGGTATTATTTTTCTATAAGTACCGCTAAGCGTCATACACCACGAATAACATCTTCCTACTGTTATTGTGCGAAAAACCATTTTGACATCTTTCTAAAGGTCATCCGTACAAAATTCTAACGGCGTAATCTCACTAACGATCGCCCTAGTCGAGTTTAAAAACGACATTTTCAAAAATTTTGCTACCGCCCCAAAGTGCGAGAAATCTACGAACGGGCAGCATGATGGCTAGAACATTTGCGATGTACGTTCGTTACATGTTAACAAGAAATGCAGGTTTTCGACTAATTAGCCTATTTCCTAGTATAGGTATTCAAAATTACCGATAGCAGGGAAGAAAAACAGTCGACTACTTACTTGTATGATCAGATCTATGTCCACCGGAAGTGAATCGATCGAAGGATCAAGCACCGAGACGTCATCGAGTGAAATCCGAGTGAAGTCAGAGCTCTGCCAAGTCTCTCAAGGTCTTCAGAAGCTTGAAATCAGAATGGGAGTCCACTGCCTCCGTGTTTCCTTAAATGCTGTCAGCCTCGAGCCACGCGCAAGCTGGCATCCAAGGGGTGGATTTTGGTGCCATTCGGGAAAAGATCAGATTTGATCCGAGCGCGACCGGTCGGTCCGAAATGCAACTTCGATGAGCCAGATCTGCGCCATCGGCAACTCCAAAAAATTTTCTGAGTCCACCAGCAGATGTCAAATTCCTCTGAGGAGCCAGGAAAAATCCGAAACATATAAGTCGTGAGTCAAAATTTCACGCATCAATTAGTCTTTGTCCACCATTGCAACGCAACGTATACAAAGAGGGGCAGCTGTTGATGCCCAAATTTTGGCTCGGCTCCCACAGGTTCAGAAATCAGCAAAACGATCATTTTCAGTATCCGTATGCACATCCGGAATGTTCAGACTCACCGCGAACAGCCCCGATGGCAGTCAAAATTCTCAAAACGACAAACCCGCAACGGTAAAGTGTTGAGGAACATTTACCCGTCTCAGAATTTTATTTTGATACATCAATCAGGACAAACTTCAAACGGACGGCACTGAAACTGCATCCGAATTGGCAAACGGGCCGGCACAAGCAGAATTTTACACGAACGTCCGAAATTTTTTTTCTGAGGAGAATATTGAAGACGAGCATATTACAGAGAAGCAGATATAAAAACGGACTCCATCCGATCCAGCACCGGAATTCAGTTAAGGATAAACGTCAATATGTTCAGATTTCCATGCAACGGTCAGCCGGCCTCGGAAATCAACGGACGTATTTTGCACAGACCTCATCTTCAAAGTCTGACATTCCCTACGAAACAGATTTTCTGGAAGTTGAGCAGCCCAGGAGGTGCACCAGCCGCTTCTCATTTCAGTCAGAATATCAGAGCCGTATTTCAGGGTTTTTCCGGAAAGTGTCCGAATCAAGCCCGGGATATTTGCTATATTCATGATCCAACACAGCGATCATGAATATAAAATTTAAAATGTTAAAGTCAGAGTTCTCCGAGGGGACGGCAAAGCATAAACAGAAGCTTCAGACCAAGATCAGAACTCCGGGATACTTTTTCAATTTTGAATGTATTTTCTTTTATTTTTAATTAATTTTCCGTCAAAGATAAGCTCAAACCGACCTTGAAAGCTTCCAAAAATATCCAGCCAATACGTGGCTGGCCAGCCACGCGTTTTGGCAGATATTTTCACTATGTCGCAACTATAGTTGCGACATAGTCCATTATACATAGCAACTTACCATAACAACAATCCAGACCGAATAACTTCATTCCAAGTCCATTTCAACTTCAGATACCAAAGCCTCTGGGCATTTTCTCTCAAAATTCTTCCAAAAACTACCCAAGCTTCGACCAAAAATTCGAAAAACCAAAATCCAACCAAGAACAAGCCTCGTTCTTGAAGTATCTCGAGCTTATCTTTCTTCGGTAAATTAATTTGCCTCTTACTCTCGGGAGACTCTTGATAGTCTTCCAATTCATAGTTTGGTATTAGTCAATCGGATGCGTCCGATACTATATCCTACTATGTTATAAAGAAGCTATCTACAGAAGTCATCTCCCCGATTTGTACAGATCCAATTAATATATTTGCCGCAATTTTTTTAATACTCGTCTTTTATGCTTTCAAAACCCATATCGGTTTAAAGAATTCGTTATTTTATGCCTTTCTCCTCGTTAGAATTCGGCACATGCTTGGCTACGCCGGCTCCGCTGTCGCGTACGAGAAGAACATAAAAATGTTTTCGCTCCAAAACATCTTATCAACTGTTGCCGTCTAGCTCGGAATATATCCAGCTCGGTTCTATATGATATCTTATCAATTCTTGCTGTCTAGCTCAGAATATATCTAGCTCGGTTATATATGATATCTTATCAATTGTTGCCGTCTAGCTCGGAATATATCGAGCTCAGTTATATATATATATACTTGTCGTCTAGCTCGGAATATATCCAGCTCGGTTTATATATATGATATCTTATACCCCTATCCATGCACAGCATATTCTATCTCTCTTCAGCGATTAACTTTCGCTTTCCCCCAAAACACTTTCAAACAAAAATTAAAATCCTATATCCGTTGTCTGAAGTGAAAGCTTGCAGTAGCTGTTAGAATCGGATCGAAGGAATGCCTTGTGACTCGGATCATTTCCAAAGCACTCGATATCCTGGGAGGATTTTTCCCACACTTAAAAGAAAGTAAAAATACCATCCCCCAATTTTCAAAACCCAGTCGAAGCTCTGTCCGATTGGTAAAAACCATCCTTCTTTCAAAGCTCAGTTAAAACATATTCCGGCAATTTTTACAGAAAAACATTTTTCCAGTCGAAACTCTGTCCGACTGAAAAATATCAAAACACTTTAAAAGATAAAACCAAATTCCACAATCCGTTGTCCGAAGTGAAAACTTGCAGTAGCTGTCGGAATCGGATCACTGGAATGCCTTGTGACCCGGGTCATGCCGGTTCACTTGATATTCTTTGGAATTTTCTAAACCAAAAATATCCTATCTTTTCAAAAAGCGGTCGAAGTTCTGTCCGACCTATTTCAAAACATTCCTATCCGAAAAACAGTCGAAGCTCTATCCGACTAAAAATCATTTTCTCAAACGCGGTTGAAATTTTGTCCGATCGTAGAAAAATGTCTTTCAAAGGTTTTAGCCGAAGTTCTACCCGGCTAAAATCCAAAATAGATTTCAAGGTACAGTCGAAGTTCCGTCCGACTGCCTAAAAACAAAATCACTCTTTTTAGTTAGAATTCAGTCCAACTACAAAAAATGTTTTCTGACACTTAGCCGAAGTTCTGTCCGGTTTAGAATAAAATCCATTTTCAAAACACAGTCGAAGTTCCGTCTGACTGTCATAAATTAAATTAAAAAAACAAAATTATTTTCGAAACATGGTTGGAATTCTGTCCGACTATAGAAAATCATTTTTCGCCGAAGTTCTATCTGGCTCAAAAATATCCTTTTTCATCAAAACCGGGTCTAAAATCATCCGTATCTCTTTCAAAATTTCCCCTTTCCAAAACCGGGCCGAAATCTGCCCGTCAACAACTATTTCCAGGAGTCTTTCATTTCATACATAAAATCGGTAATAATTTCACATTTCTCTTAGCCGAGGAAACAATCGATTTCGATTCGAAAAGAGATTTATTTCTGAAAAAGAAGTACCGAAAGGGCGAGTGGGGTGCCTAACACCTTCCCCATTCATAATTTAATCCCCGAACTCGAATTTCTGGTTTTGAAGACACCTTTCCAAAATAAAAAGACATTTTCCTTAAATAAAATGATATCTTTTTACGACAAAAATTCCGATGACTTGGTACACCACAACTCAATACCAAGTGGCGACTCCAAAAATTCGAAATCGGCATACTCAGGCCGCCATCCATTTTCAAACAAACCCCCATATTTTTAAATCAAATCCATCAGTGTATCTTTTTCCGTCCCGGAAAACGACTCCCACAGTACGGGAGGCGAGAGAAGGATGGAAAATTTTTCCAGCACGACACAAGCTAAAGCAAGGAAAACTCACAATAACCTAAAATAAGAATAACAATGAGAATAATAGGAGCAATAGAAAGAATAAACAAACAAGGGAAATAAAAACGACATGACATGGCGAACAAGAACGAATGTAATAAGGCAACTCACGAGACAAGAGTGCACGAAGCAAGGGTACGATTCCCGACAACAAGTTCTATGAAGTAGATAAATCACTACGCGCGAGACGAACAACACATCACCGCCAAGACAAAGTCAAAAGGATTACCCAAACAAAAATCGCCTTCTACAACCTTATGCCCAAATGAGAAGCAAACTCTATTCTTGTCTTAAAATCCCAAGCAAATGCACGACACCTCAATACATCGACCAAATCATTCCTTTCTTCCAAAACAAAGTCTTCATGTCAAATCCACATCCTAACTCTACGTTACCAACCAAGGTCTCTACACTTCTATCTCTTAATCCAAACTCATCCACTCTCCACATTATCATCCAATAAGGCAAGAACCCAAATGCCGCTCCTAGGAAGAACCACAAGACAGTTACACGCGCTTTATCACTCCAAAACATCAAGAGAGAACTAAAATCCGCAAACCACTTTACCAGCTTATAATACAACTACAACAACGACAACTCATCGACAAACACCAAGGCACCTCAAAAGGAGGTCTAACACTCAATTCACACAACAAGCCCAACAACCGATTGAGACAATTTCAACACAAGGCTATTTCTCAAGTTGTTCCACAATCCAATTAACCAAACAACCCAATCACCGACACAACCGGCTAACCAAATACCCAAATGATCAAGTAACCACCTAACCATCAGTGGGCCTACACAACTCAGTCCATCTCGTAAGACTTCAAGTCACAACTTAGGGCTACCACAAGAACAAGATACCACACTTAAACTCTTTCGTCCTTCTCAATCAACCAAGAAGTACTACAACTGCAAGGCCCTAAGTTTAACACAAATCTTCAAAGAACCTCAAACCACAAGCCAAACTCAACTCTCGCATCAAGAAATGGTAAAGCATTACCACCACTAGCATCGACTACTTGGCACTAGCCCGCAAGGAGAACCTAATAATCCGAGGGTACTTCACGTCCCAAGTGAGTCACACACAATCTCTGCTACTACAAGGCCTTACTATACCGAGACATCCTTACTTCCCAAAGAAGTCACAACCACTAGACCACCAAGTGCTAACACACCAAGAGCAACCACTAGTCGCAATCCTACAAGTAAGGTCATTCTGAGATTTCCCAACTTACACAAGGGACGAAACGAGACAGGGAGATCAAATCAATCCCAAGAGCGAACAACCACCAACAACCAGGCTATCGAACAAGAATCCAACCCCGTAACTGAAATGGGAGCCAAAACTCAACCACCAGGAAACAGTCGGAGCCAACAGGGCAAACGACAAACTCTAAAGATCCGCGTCCAGAAGAGAAATAGAATTCGAGGCTCACTCGCAAGAGCACTACCATTTCCCAACCGCAAAGAACGATTATCCAATCATCGACATCAAGAAGAACGATATTCTTTCACAGGGAATATCACATGAGGAGTTCATCCGGGATCACAAGAGAGAGAACTCAAGAGATGGTTAACCAATCGCACGCGGAATTTCCATTCTCACTAGGAGAGCAAACGAGAATCCATCGACAAACCGAAATAAAATCCATCATCCGCTGCGAGAGATAGGCTCAAAAGCCACGACGACAACCACGAAGATTCACTTCCTACGAAGGGATAGGCTCGACAAGCCATAACTGCAATCATCAACGACCGATATCGAGTAACAAGAAGCCAAATCGTCACAAGAGCCAATGAAGGAACTCATTCGCACTCTAAGAACTAGGAACTCGAAATAGTTCACCACACAGAGTAGGTGACAACACTACCAACGAGAGGATATTCCAGGAACACACAAGTCCAATATCGACAAGATCCTCTAACATATGCCAAAATAGGCCCGAAAGTCACCTCAACAGAGACAGGATTTTACTCGAAATCCTAAAAGAACAACAATAAGACCAACTCGAAGGAGTAGACACCACGTATTTCCAAACCATTTTGTTATTTCGAGTTAGAAAAACTTGTTGTTTAAATGAGATCCATGCAATGCACACACATTCAATACCTAGATACACATGCCATGCACCCTAAATGCAATCCCTCAGAGCTACACAAAAGAAACGATGCGCTCATTGAGACTAAAAGTCTCACCCAAGTCCGAGGTAAATCGGAACTAGCGCTCTGATACCAATTGTAACATCCCCAAAATTTGAGACATATTTTTTTAGGAGTGTTAAATGTAGGTAACGAGTATCCAAACAACAAGGGTAAAGAGCTATCTACCACACACACCAACACACGCTACCCATTACACTACTTATTACATTACATGCTTGCTTTGAATGAAATACAAAAGAATGATGCGAATAGGGTTTTATAACATAATCATGTACAATAGTGCATCAACTAAAAGAAAAAGAGCCAAATGGGATTTTATACGATAATCCCGTACAACACGGCCAACAATAAAGAAAAGAAAGTGTTGAAACTGAAAAGTAAAGTAACCTATCATCGACTGTCCAGTCCAGCTCCAAGTCCAACAAAGGATCCCGCAGCCACTCCAAGTCAAGGAGGAAAAGTCCTACGAAAGTAGAGGGTCAGGCACGACCGCCTGGTAGAGATAATCTATCTCCAAACGTCTATACTACTGTGTGCCCGTGAGTGACAGTGCAAAGAATATAAATGATGCAATGTTATGGATCTCATTAAAGTAAAACATTTCCTTTTCTTTCAAATTTCACATTTGACTTGTCGTAAAGAAAAGTAGTAAAGTATCGTGTCTGACCAAGACTCAAAAGAGAAGTACCACACGTCCAACATCTATCAAATCGTTGCCTAGACAAGGCCAAAGGGAATTATGTCAAGTGTCGACTCACACTAAGTAAAAGACTCGTTTTCCGTATTCTAAACGTATTCCAATTCCCTTTTCGTTCCAAGTTCTACTTGTATTCCATTTCCGTGCCTTCTAGTAGGAGAAAGGCAAATATCAATCACAATCCATCGAGTATCGGCTAGTTCTGCATCAGGGCTCGTCAAACCCTTATCGTGTAGTTCCTGTTTTCCCTGACTCACCGGGAAGGTCCAGTCAGACCTCCATTGCGCAATGTCGTGTGCCACTCCAAACAGTGACCTAAGGTAAGCAACCCGAGTCAATAGCCACTCATCACTATCCAGTCCTTCTAAAGAGTATACAGTCCCTCGTAAAGAGTCAAGTGTCACATTTTCATTTTATATCATCATTCCGTGTGACCTAGGGCAAACAACCTCCTAGTCAACGTACCCGCTCAAAATGTGACTTTCTTTTCCATTGTTTCTAAAACATTTCCGTTTATTCACAAAATGTTCCATTTCCAAAACATTTCCGTTTATCCACAAAACGTGCCGATCGTTCACAAACCATTCCACTTAGTTCGATTTTCCACAAAACGTGACAAAACACCATTTGACCCACAAACTAATCGAGAGTGTCTAAAACAAGGAAAAGATCGAACTCAGAATCAAACAACCAACGTCCTAGGGTGAATGCGACGACCCTAGTCAAAACTCAACGCGACCATTTTAAGTGAACGACAACACCTTGATACTAATTCTACGAATATACAAGACTTGACGGAATTTCATAAAAACGAACGAGAAGGACGTAACACGCCAACAGTACAAACGAGAGGGATAGAAAACTCTACCTTAATTGGAGTTTCTGAAACAATCGCCGACACGAGATTCGATAGAAATTTCGGCATGAACCTGCTCAAAATAGGACAACCGCACTAAGGCGCCAACAACAACAACGCAGGAATCCACACCTCCTACTTAAACATTTACCGATTATGATTTATCGACAATTAAATGGGAAAGAAGATATACCTGCCGACGCAACCACAAGTGGTGGCCAAGGCTCTGAACGTCGCGCGCCACTGATTACTATCGCTCGCCAAGGCCGGCACCTAGAATCTGACAGACAATCAATATTTGACAACAAACAACTTAAAACACTGAAACGAATGGAATAGAGGCTTACCCACTGATGCGACGCTGCCACTGTCGCGCGACACCGTTCGTCCAACCTTCAATGTACCTCACCGCACTTCGACACCCATCAGCCGCTAACGCCGAACGCTCTTCCATCCTCCTTTGCCTTTATCGCCGCAAACCAACTAATCACTGTACCTCGCCGCAATGGGTACAATAGACCTCTCCACAGCCGCGCCACACTTCCACCGCTAAGCACCCATCGCCGCCACCACTACACGCACCATCACCATTGTCGCCGCCTGGAACCACCGCTCGAAACCACCATCCTACCAACACAACCCACGCAGCACCCGGCTGATGGGTGTGCGCGTGGAGAAGGAGAGAGGGTCGAGAAAATCGCCGGGGAGGAGAGGGGAGGGGCGGCACGCAGGTGGAGAGAGAGGGGGGAAACGGATGCATGAGGGAGAGAGGGAGAGGAAGGCTCGGGTGAGGGAGGGAGCAGAGAGAGAGGCGACGGGGAGAGAGGAGGGAGAGGGAGGAGGGTTTGCCAGGGAGAGAGGGAGGGAGAGGGGGCGGCCATGGGTAGGGTTTTGGGGGAGGGAAACCATCGGGGGAGAAGGTGATACAAGGAGGACCCGACTCCCTCCTGTATCAATTATTCATTACATTTGTTTTATTTTATTATTGTTTTTTGACTTTAATTGATTTAAATGAAATTAAATAGCTCATAATGCTTTCGAACAAATCCCGAGACTCAAAACGAAGCCCGAAATCCGCCACAATGACTTGCTCACGAGAACACAAAACCTCACAACCCAAGACTTGCCTCACTCAGACAGGACCGGTAGAATAAAATCTAAAGCATAAGAAATCAAACAGCATTAAAATTAAATCCCGAGAGTGATTTAATTAATTATAATCATTATTTTTTTTTGAAACGGAGGGGAAAATAACTAAAATTTCAGGAGCGTTACACATAATGGATGGAGAGGTAAGCATCTCTTTCAAGGTAGAAAATGCTTTCTCACATTGTTCATTCCAAGTAAAAGGAGTATCCTTTGCTAGAAGATTACATAAGGGTCTAGATATGGCACTAAAACCCTTAATGAATCTACGGTAAAAGCCCGCATGACCTAGAAATGACCTCACATCCTTCACACTTTTTGGTGTAGGTAGATTAGAAATAATTCCAATTTTTGCTTGATCTACCTCTATCCCCTTCTCCGAAACAATGTGACCAAGAACTATTCCGGAAGTGACCATAAAATGGCACTTCTCCCAATTAAGAATCGGCTTTTTGTTTTCACATCTAATCAAGACTTGTTCTAAGTGGTCCAAGCAATCATCACAAGTATTACCGAAAACTGAAAAGTCATCCATAAAAATCTCAACCACTTTCTCAACCATGTCACTAAAAATGTCCATCATGCATCGTTGAAAAGTTCCGGGTGCATTACAAAGTCCGAAGGGCATTCTCCTATAAGCAAATGTTCCAAATGGGCAAGTAAAAGTGGTTTTTTCTTGATCTTCCAAAGCAATTTCTATTTGATTATAGCCTGAATAACCATCTAGAAAATAATAATAAGCATGCCCCGCTACCCTTTCTAGAATTTGATCAATGAATGGCAAGGGAAAGTAATCCTTTCTTGTGCATGAGTTGAGCTTCCTATAATATATGCACACACGCCACCCGGTGACAACCCGGGTAGGAATCAACTCATTTTTTTTATTTTCTACAACGGTCAAGCCCGATTTCTTAGGGACCACTTGTACGGGGCTTACCCAAGCACTATCCGAAATGGGATAAATAATGCACGCATCAAGTAATTTCAAAACTTCCTTCCTCACGACATCCTTCATGGTAGGATTCAATCGGCATTGAGGTTGCCGTGAGGGTTTCACATCATTTTCTAAGTAAATCTGGTGGGTGCAAAGAGAATGGTCAATGCCTTGGATGTCCGAAATGGTCCATCTAATGGCACCCTTGTGATTCCTTAAAACTTCCAAAAGTCTAGCCTCTTGAGCAAGCTCAAGGCTAGAAGATATAATAACTGGATAAGAATTATTTGCCCCCAAAAACACATATTTTAATGAAGATGGAAGTTGTTTCAGCTCAAGTGTTGGTGGGCAATGAATTTTTTCACAAAACTTTTCAGATTTTCCTATTTCATCAAAAAAAATTCCATCATTTTCTCCCATCTCCTCCACACTATCTAAAAACTGCACATATTCCAACTCTTCGGGAAGAAGAACATGTTCTTCTACCCCGGCATTAAGCAAACATGACTCCAAAGGATCTTCAATAAAAAAAAATTCAAAGTACTCCGGGATCTCAACACTACTCACTTCATGCACCTCCTCGTCATCCCCCGGTTGCCTACATACATTGAAAATGTTCAATTCAACGGTCATGTTCCCAAATGTCAAGTGCATCACTCCATTCCTACAATTGATTTGTGCGTTAGCCATAGCTAGAATTGGGCGTCCTAAGATGACCGGAATTTGGGCTGCAATGTTGGCCACCGGTTGAGTATCAAGCACTATGAAATCAACGGGGAAGTAAAATTTTCTATTTGCACAATCACATCCAACACCATCCCCCTAGGAACTTTGATACTTCTATCCGCTAGTTTTCGGGTAATGGATGTTGGTTGCAATTCCCCCAACCCAAGTTGTTTGTAAACCGAATATGGTAAAAGATTCATGCTTGCCCCCAAATCTAACAAAGCTTTTTCCAATTTGGTGTTGCCAATAGTTATTGAGATTGTGGGGCATCCGGGATCTTTATATTTTGGTGGTGTTTCGGCTTTTAAATGTGAACTCACGTTTTCGGCTAGAAAAGCCCTCTTTTGAACATTCAACTTACGCTTCACCGAGACACGATCTTTCAAAAATTTAGCGTAAGTTGGAATTTGTTTGATTGCATCAAGCAATGGAATGTTTACCTTGACTTGCTTGAGCACTTCGTAAATCTCTGTTTGATCGTTCATTTTTTTAACGTTTTCAATCTTTGAGGGAAAGGTGCCGGAATTGGCTTCCCTTCTTTTTCCAAGGATTCTTCAGTTTTTTCTTCATTGACTTCCTCATTTTTCAGCTTCTTTTTCATTTTTTTCTTCCTCTTGCACTTTTGATGAGTTGTCTTTAGACTTCTTTGCAAGAGTTGGTTTTTCCAGAATTTTTTCACTTCTCAAAGCGGTGATGGCTTTTAATTGTTCCATGTTTTTCTCTTCCCCTTGTGAATTTCCAACACTAAGTTGGCTTTTTGGATTTGCTTGGGGTTGAGCCAGAAACTTCCCCTTTTCTTGTTGTAAAATGCCAAGTGTGTTGTTGACCTTTGTCAATTCTTTTCGGATATCCAAGATGGCTTGATTTGTGATTTGCATGAATTGTTGGAGTTGGTCTTCCAAACTCCTTATTTGAGGTGCAACATACACATTTTGGGGTGGAGGTTGATTTTGAATGTTTTGGGGGACCATTCCTTGATTTTGAGGAAATTGTTGTTGAGGATAGGAAGGTTCGGCATTGTTATCATTTTTCTATCCAAAATTTGGGTGATTCCTCCACCCAGGATTGTAGGATTCCGAAAATGGGTTATTCAATGGTTTCTTTTGTTGTGCTTGTTGATTGATGTAATTGACCATAGATGGATCACTAAGGAGCCCCTTCAAAGAAGGAAGTGTTGGGCATTGATTAGTTGAGTGATCCACCATGTCACAAATGGCACAATTTTCATTTTGTGTTGGAACCGTTGAAACTTCATGAATTTTTTTCATTTCTATTTGTTCAATTTTTCTTGTAAGTTGGGTAATTTTCGCTTGCATGTCATCGGAGGTTTGCAAAGTAAATTTTCCTCCGGATGAAGGATTTGACACATTGACTCCCCGAGATCTATCGTTTGGGTCCGTATTGTCCCATGTTTGAGAATTTTCAGCCAAATGATCAAAAAATTCAATGGCATCTTCAGCATTTTTATCAAGGAAGTTCCCTTGGTACATCATTTCAATGAATTGTCGACTCTTTGGGGAGCTTCCTTCATAAAAAATGCTTACAAGTTGTTTTTTTTTTTGGAAAGCAGAAGAGAAGATTTTATTAATAGATGGAGAAAAATACAATATGTACATCAAACCAAATAGAAAAAGGATGGGCCACCCGAAAATGTAAACAGAAAAAATAGCCAAGCATAACTCTAAGGAGGGATCCCCCAGGATAGCCCAAACCGCCAATGCATAATAGCATTTAGAACCAGATGGATCGGATCTACAGCCATTTAGCAAGTTGACAACAGCTGTATTGGAAACGTGTTGGCACAATGAAGAGTTGGTAGATAGATTTCAGAGAACAGTGACACTTGCCCCCATCATTATTGAATTCGTTATAAAGCAAAGAGAGAGAGTTGCATTTAGATCTTTCGGTACAGAACTTGGGGATCGGAAAGCTTCCTAGAAATGAAAGCTCCCATCTGCATTGAAATCCAAGAAATTGACTCTA
>NMUG010003759.1:0-14464 GCA_002855965.1 Monotropa hypopitys
GTGCCAAGACGAGCGGATGGGAAGATACGTGCAAAAAGCCAAGGAGAGTCTGGGACTGTTCAAACAATTCCAACTCCAGCAGGTCGGCAGGGAACAAAATGCCCATGCCGACGCCCTAGCCGGAATAGCCTCACCAGCAGAAGTCAAAGAGCAGAGGACGGTCAGCGTCCAAAGCCTGGATCAACCCAGTATAGAAGCACCGAAGCAGTCAACCGTCTTCTTCATCAGTCAGGGTCCCAGCTGGATGGACCCCGTCAACTCATTCCTAAAGGACCGCTCTCTACCAGAAGACAAAAGGGAAGCCCACCGAATCGTGCACAAGTCGGCTCGGTTCTGGCTGGGCGCCCAGGAAAAACTCTACAAACGGTCATTATCAGGACCGTACCTCCTCTCTGAACATCCAACGTTGGTGGAAGGAGTACTGCAAGAACTCCACGTCGTCAGCTGTGGAGCCCACACAGGGGGAAGATCTATTGCTCACCGAGCCATCTCGCAAGGGTATTGGTGGCCGAATATGATGGAAGATGGAGAGTAGATTGTGAAGAAGTGTGACGCCTGCCAGAGATTCTCCCTAATCATCAGACAGCCCGCCGAAGAGCTTACACCGTTGACCAGTCCATGGCCTTTTGCTCAGTGGGGCTTGGACATCGTCGGCAAGCTCCCCACGGCACCAGGAGGGTTCAAATTCTTGATCACGGCAACGGACTACTTTTCTAAATGGGTGGAAGCCGAGCTGTTGGTAACCATCGAGGACAAGGACGTTAAAAGGTTCGCATGGAAAAACATCGTCTCTCGCTTCATCCCCTACGTCTTCATCTCGGACAACGGCACTCAGTTTGTGGGGGACCTTTTCACTAATTTCTGTGTCGAGCACAAAATCAAATTCTATAACTCCACCCCCACTACCTACAAGGTAATGGACAGGCAGAAGCATCCAATAACACGATCGGCAGCGACATCAAGAAAAGTCTTCAAGCAGCAAAAGGGAGATGAGCCGAAGAGCTTCCCAGTGTCCTATGGGCCTACCGAACAACTCCTCGGCGCTTCACAGGCCACAATCCATTCTCATTAGCCTTCGGCATGGAAGCAATCATCCCACTGGAAGCCGTACTACCGATGATCAGAACTCAAGCATTAGACGAGGCCACCAACAACGCAGCAATTGAGAAGGAGCTGGACCTAACCGAAAAAAGAAGAGATTCGGCTAGGATCAGACTAGACGCCTACCAGCAAGGAGTGGCAAGAAATTTTACAAGGGTGGTCCGGCCTAGGGCCTTCAAGATTGATGACCTAGTCCTAAGGAAAGTCGTGGAAAACAAGAAGAAAAGCTCAGACGACAAGCTCAGTCCAAATTGGGAAGGGTCGTATAGAGTGGTCGGCCACGCAGGGATCGGGGCTTACCGACTTGAAGAACTGGACGGTAGATCAGTACCAAGGTCGTGGAATGGCACTAACTTAAGGTTGTACTACCACTAGCAGACATGTAATCTTTCCTAGGGCCCTCAATCAACGAAATCATTTCTCTGAAAATCCTCGTATTCAAATTTCTCTATCTTCTTCTTCGGTGCAATACCACCGACGCAGCTTACAGTTGCCGTTCATCTACAAAACATGCATACAGCTCCTTGGTGGCATTGTCGAGGAAGCTTACAGCTCTTCGGTAATATACCACTGAAGTGGCTAACAATTGTCGTTCATCTACACAACATGCATGCAGCTCCTCGGTGGCATTACCGAGAAAGCTTACAGCTCTTCGGTGGTTTTGCCGGAGCAGTTCGCAGCTGTCGTTCATCTATGAATCGCGCATGCCCACACTGGTGGCATTGCCGAAGAAACCTCCAAGTTATCAATTATCTAGAAATTGAACAAATGCTACCACGGCGTGGAGCCGAAGCAACACAAAAACACAAGCAGTTATAATGTGCTACCAAGCCGAGATCAAGGCTTTGCCATAACAAAACTTTTCCCTCGGCTGGGGGAAGAAGGGCACATACCAAGCATAGAAAAAGGCATGCAAGTAAGAGACCGAGCTAATAGTTGCAAGCAAATTTTTCATTAAAAGGCAAGCTGGACCGGCCACAAGTCGGCTCGGCCAGAAACAGAAACAAACAAAAAGCAAAAGAAAAACAAAAGTGCAGAAAGAAATCAGGCAACCGGCTCAACAGGGTCGGCAACAACAGGGTCGGTACCGACAGCCTCGGTCCCAGCGTCTGGATCAGCAACCTCGGGCGCAACGACAGGAGGGGCCGGTGGTGCAGCACGAAGCCAAGCTCCACCCTTGGCTGCCCTCATCAGGGGGATCTTCCCCACGCCTGAAGCACTATCTTCAGCCCCCATGGAAACCAAGGTGCAGACCCAGCCCTTCTGAAAGAGATTCTCCTTGAGCCGAGCCACCTGGTCACGATACTGAGCGCCGACCTCATCAAAACTGCGTTTGTACTCTGCTTCGGCCTCAGCAATCGCTTTATTCTTCTAACTCTCCAGCTCGGCCTTCAGTCGGAGATTCTCGACTTCGACTTCAGTGATCCGAGCACTTTTGGCAGTCACCTCAGCCACGTTGATCTGAACCGTGGTCTCCATAGCCTTGGCCTTATTCTTCAGCTCTACCATGGAGCCGTCTGCCTCAGTAAGCTTTTTGAGGCCCTCCTCGGCCTCCCTCTCCGCTGACCGGCAGGGAGCCTGGAGATCACCGATCTTGCGGTCTACCCCAGCACCAGCATGCAACATCTGCAAGAAAGTCATCACTAAAACCATGCCGAGAATAAAATTAAAGCATTAAAGAAACGGTCTTACGTGGGCATCATGGTACATCATCTGCCGGAAACAGGTCCGGGGCCCGCTGGGAAGCCGCTCCATCTCCTTCGGCAGAGTGAAGGTCTTGAGTAGGGCCATCGCTACCTTTGGATGGTCCACCAGTAGGTCACCGTCGACGGCCTCAACGCCCTCGTAGGAGAGCTTCAGCGCCCATATCTGCACCGCCTTCTCAGAGGTCCCCACCGTCTCAACGGTCGCTGGGTCAGGAACAGCCATCTTCTCAGTTGCCGATGCAGAGTGTTTGGCAGCAGGCGTATCCTCAGATTGCCGGCCCCGCTTCTGCGCCCGGGCATCCCTCAGCTCGGCTTCTGAAGGTCGAACCCTGGTCCGGCCCGCCGACACTTCCTTGGTGATAGCCACGAAGGGCTCAACATTCGCGACCTCAGCTTCGTCGCCCACGAATTCCTCCTCGAGATCAATGACCTTCTTGGGTCCCATCTCTTCGACAGCTGGAGACGAGGACAGTTCGGCTGGATGAGAGTCGGAGGCTTTGGCAGGTGATGGCCGAGACTTTAGAGTATGGGTATACGATGGCGTATACCCCGGCAAGGTTGGTGCCGACCGTCGTTCGCGAGGTAGCTCGCTAGCAGTCCTGACCTTGTCCGCTTCGGTCTTGTTCTTAAAGTTGCTGAGCCGTCCGGAGACTGTAAAAGAAAGTAGGAGGTCAGAAAACATTAACAGAAGGGAAATGCAACCGAAGAAGCAATGCATACTGGGGGTGTCCTTCCGGAATGGAACGGTGACGTCCCCCACCAGAGTGAAGAAGTTGCCGGAAACTATCATCACGTCCTCAGAATACTTGTTGGAGTCCGGCAAGTCAGCAATCAAGCTGGTCTGGCCAGGTCTTCGGCCCAAGTAGTACTTCTTTGACGACTTATTGAAGCCGACAAAGTAGCAGCCGAAGATGTCCTCAAAATCAAGTCGGTCAGCCCGAGGAAGGGTGCAGTTCAGTTGTGCCACTCCCAGCAAGATTCAGAAAGTGTTCACCGTCACTTGGAACAGTTTAATGTCGAGCTCGCCGAAGAAGTGAGTCAGAAATGGGTGGAAGGGGAACTTGAGCCCCCCCTCTACGACGACAACAATGGGGATGTGCACATACTCCGACCCTGGCTCTATATCACCGACCGGGAGCAAGCATAATATTGACGTCGACTGGAATCTCCCACTTTTCCCTGAAGTCTCAAAGATCGGTAGGGGAATCCAGTAGCTGCCTGAACCTGTCGGACCTTTTCTTCGGCGCCATGGAATGGATCTGAAAAGAACACAGACAGTAGGGCACCGATTAGTCGGTCCGGCATCAACCCGCGCAGTTAAGCACAGGGCCTTCAACCAATAGCCAAGGCCAGTTCGGCTCCGCCAAGAATAGGTTGAGTGTTCATCTTCAACCTTGGGGCCCAGAAACTTGCAGAAAGCTTCCAGGCCACAAAAATGGCGACAAAGACAAACCCCAACCAGAAAATGTCGCAAAAATGACAGAAAAACTGAAAACATGGCAAACGATCGAAGGAAGAAGGGATTGGGGCTTACCTGGGAGTCAATAGATGGCTGAAGAACTCAAAAAGCACTCGCCGGAATCTGGGCAGCAGGTTGGCCGGAAATCGCCTGGAGCAGTCGCGCGGGAATCGCCTGGGGCTGGAGAGAGAGAGAGAGAAGCAAACGGAGGATCCGAAAAACCCTAAGATCGCTTTATATAGGGGTGACCTGGATTTCAAAAAGGGGTGACCGGCCGAACCGCCTTAGTCGGTCACCACACATCTCTCATCATTGTTTGTCTCGAGAATTGTGCCGGTGCAGACAAACTGACACCGCATGATCACATTGTCTCATCCGCTGCAGAGCCGACCAATGACAGCGCGCCACGTGGACTGCCCAACTGCCATTTCAGTCGCACGGATGCCAACCGGCCTGACAGGTGTCGACATGACGTCAGCACAGACGCTCCTTCAACGCAGACGGTGACACATATGCAAGTTCCAAATGATGGTTCGATAAAGCTGTCAGAGTTCCAATGTCCAAGACAATCCATTGGACCGACGCTCCTCTTCGGCACCTGTACAACCCATCGGCACCAAGTCAACCCTGCTTCAGCCAAAATGACTGGCCAAAGGGGTTGAGGGGCTATTGTTGGGGGCCGAATTAATCAGAGGCTGGAGCCACGACCTCCTCCAGGAGGATCACAACGCAGGCCAGCTATAAGGGTGCCGAGCGAGACAGAGCCGGAGTTAGGACCTCCTTGGGGCTCTCTCTATCCAGGAGACTCACGGCCCAGAGGTGGTGCCCAGCCGAGGCAACAGCTAACCGAGGTCATGTGACCGAGCAGAGGCAGGGCCGACGTCGGGAGCTCCATCGGGGTCACTTCTGTGCAGGAGGTTCATTGCCCAGGGGCAACTCCTATCAGTAGTCGGTTGCACCGAAGCGTGTCGCTTCGGCCGAACAGGACAAATACATCGTTTGCAGCAAAGATTCCCTCGGAGACAGCATTCCGGGTTTTGCGCACATGGCAGACACACGCCTGACACAAAATCAACTTTTCCGTGATTCCCGCTGCATGCCAGACATGCATTATCAGCTTTTCTGCCGCCCAAGGCTGTCAAACGGCGCCTAACACTATCGGAGCCGACCGGTCGGCCACATGCTCAGATGCACAGGGGACAGGTGCAATGTCCGAGTGTGCAGGTGGGTAGCTCCTTCGCACCGAAGCGCATGTCTCTCACTCTCCGATGTCCTATAAATACAGGGAGCATTCATTGTAGAGGTAGACCTTTCCTCTCTAGGCCAAGCTCTGTACATTTGCTTTCTCACTCTAAAACCTCGCCTGACTTTGCTATCGGAGGGTCCACCGGCGACATCCGCCGGTTGCCTAATGTTTTCTGTTTTGCAGCTAGGCCCGCAGCCTCTCTTCCACCACTAGCTCCCGGAGACCACCGCGGGAAAGGCTTACCCCCCAACAGTAGGTTATACTCAAACTTAGGAACATAGAAAATTTTATTGTATCAATTTTGGTTTAGTTTTGAGCGAGATTATATCATCAGAACATCACAATGGAAAGAATTTCGAAGTTCTGCAGAAATCCCAGATATCGGTATCTTAGATTCCTCATATACCGATATCCCAAGACTTAATGCATGCGGTCTCTTAAGTAGCAGAAATCGGTATCTTAGGAAAGATCCCAGATACTGGTATCCCAGTAGGCTCAGATACCGATATCTGGAGACTATATGATTACAGTATCAACAACATGCAGTAACCGGTATCCTAAACTATTCCCTAGATATCAGTATCCCAGTTTGCCTAGATACCGATATCCCAACAGGTTCCAAGAAATCGGTAACCTGAGAATCTTGAAACTGATATATCTGTTTTGTCCCAGATACCGGTATTCGGGCAGTTCAAGATACCGGTATCAGGGTACTCGGGGAAATCATCCAGATTAGGAAAAATGGTAAAATATGAAACTTAATAAAAACAGAATGTTAATAAGAAAATAGAAAATGATATTAAGTCTAGAAAATTATTGTGATCATTAAAATCATTAAAAAGTAATTATATGTTATGATCCCCATACAAATATTATTGTCTAAATAGGTTCGGAGCTACCATCATCATCTACCGTCGCGGATAAAGGAAAAGACGTTGCGTAATCATCCATATTTTGTGAGTATATCTAGAACTTTATAAATAAGTTGTAAAATACATATTATATATACAAATCACAACAGTCCCAATCAGCATGCCACCTCATGTCCCAGTCATATTCTTATGTCCCAGTCATATTTTGCAAGGGACCCACACACGACTTAAGTGACACACGGCACGGGCAAGTACTAGTCTATGTATATAATTAAATAAGCATTTTGTAAAAAGAAACTTTTGGGAAGAAAATGGGCAATTAAATGATGTTTGTAGAAAAGGGTAAAAGATGTGTTTTATGTAAGAATAATAGATGTTTAAATAACATGATTTGGTTTCTTGTAAAATTATGGAAAAGATGGTCAATTGTAAGTAATATGGAAAAGAAGGAAAATATAAAAGGTTTTGAGTGATACTTTAAAAAGTATTTTGGCAGATCTATACAGTATTATACTTATATAGCCTGAAACCTACCTCAGGTTTTAGGTCGAAGAGTTGTTGGCCTAAAAAGACGTTGTGGTTCAGTTTATATATATATATATGTGGGTCAGGTTCAATATACCAACAAATCATACCAACAAATCATACCAACCGTTAACAGAACTTCTCTCGGGCCCTACTATGATGATCCAAACCGTTCATGATATTCAAATCGATAAAATATGTGATCCTGCAAAAATTTAGCTCAATCGGATATCTGTAAGTGCTTGATCCAAACAGTGCTACATAACACCAGTTTCTGTCAAGTTTTCTGTGACACTATTTGGATCAAGCACTTATCGATATCCGATTGAGCTGAATTTTTGCAGGATCAAATATTTTATCGATTTGAATATCATGAACGGTTTGGATCATCACAGTGGGGCCCGAAAGAAGTTCTGTTAACGGTTGGTATGATTTGTTGGTATGTTGAACCTGACCCTATATATATATATATGCACCTGGAGGTTTGGATGCTAGTACCTTACCGCTGGGAGGTGGAGCGGCCCCTGAACTCAATACTTGTGTACTTATCGGGAATGAATCATTTGGGTGACAGATCTGGAATTAACATTGGTCAACAGATTTGAATAACTATTGGCTATATTAGTAATATGTATGTATTAAAGGCAAGAGGAAAGAAATAATAAAAGATCCTTACTCGATCTTGTGATAGATGTGATTTTTGGATCGTTATTAGATCCAATGAAGATTATTTTGAGAAAAGGAAGTGGTAAGCTGATATTTTGAGAAGCATAATGTTTAAAGGAAAAAGAGGAAATATTTGAAAAGAAATCCTTTTATCATATATCCAGTTGATAAGAAGAAATGATTTTACTTAAAGAAAATTAAAATCAAAGAGAAGATAAACTTGTGTTTTAAAAGAGATATGGAAAAGAATGAGAAAGTGTTTGAAAAAGAGATTTGTCACTTTCTTTACTTCTTATTTATATTGTTCTTATATATTCACCACGTCATTGTGCTGACGTATTTTTACATAATTTTAGCTGATCGTGGTTAGAGTCGTCCACCTTTCAGGCTGCAGTGCTGTGTTTAGTTTGGAGGTTCTGTTTTTCTTTACTTAGTAGATGTTAGCAGTTCGGTTTATTTTTCAGTAGTTTGTAGTAGGATATCTAGATCTTCAGTTATTACAATTTCATTTGGGCCCGGATCTTGTTTATATCCTGTTAGTTGAGCCCTGTTGGACTATATTTTGTATTTATTTATGATGTCACCAGTTTTAGTTTCAGTCGTAGATATTTTTAGTATTGTTGTTTAGTTGTAATCTGTTACTATGATATTGCCACGTCACTAATCCGGTAATTTCCATGATAATTGTTGGGTTGGGTCGTGACAATATTTTTGTTATCAGAGCCTAGGTTTAGAGGTTCTGTAGACTGTCGAGTCAGCTGAAAGATGGACAATAGGGTATCGTCGAGAGATTAGGACGTAAAATTGTTTGATCTAAATTCTTAAGTGTTGTTTTTTGTTGTGAACAGAATTTTGGCTAGTGGAAATCAATAAATTGCTGATGAAGCATCTACGGCTTCTGTTGATCAGAGACGGAAAGAGCAAAATGTTCCAGAGGAAGCTAGGGCTGAGGATCAAGTAAGGGTTGATTCTATGAGGCAGATGCAAGAGGTGATGCTGCAGATAGCCCAGAATCAGGCTAGATACTTTGAGAGGCAGTCTGTGCCTCAAGTTCTGGTACCAAGGCCACAAGTTAATATCAACACCTTGTTATTCAAGAATTTTAAGGCTATGGATCCACCTAGATTTTCAGGAGTAAGGGGAGAGGAGGAAGTAGAAAATTGGCTGAAGAAGATTAGGAAAATTTCCGCGATCATGGAGTTGGCCGATAATGACAAGTTGGGCCTGGCAACATTCATGCTTACTGATGAGGCTCAGAATTTGTAGGAGGCCACAGAGAGAGTTTTGACCGCTGTACTGGCTAGAGCAGCAGTGATTATCAGATGCGACTAGTTTGAAGATGCCTTTAACGAGAAGTATTTTTCACAGTTTTATCAGGGAGAAAAGAGGAGGAAGTTTATAATGCTAGAGCAGGGAACCCTATCAGTGGACGAGTATGTGTCAAAATTCACAGCTCTGTCCCGATTCGCACCATTCATGGTTTCCACAGAGAGGGCTATGTGTGAGAAGTTCCATATGAGATTAAATTCCCACATTCAGCCACGAGTTGCATTACTTGAGGTTCAGGAGTTCAAGCAGTTGGTAAGCAAAGATAAGATATGTGACAGAGATATTGAGAAAGCAAATGGTCAAAGGGAGCAGTTCAAGAAAGCTCGCATAAATAGTACTTTTCAGAAAGGATCAGGTAGCAGATCCTATGGTGGTAAGAGTACTCAAGTTTTTAGAGGATCTTCGCAGTCTTTTCGTTTAGTTCCTAGTAGAGGACAGAGTTTCAGCGGTCCACGTCAGGGATCTTATAGTCAGCCACAACAACAGATGAGAAGTTTCCAGGGAAGAGGATCTGTAATATCTCAACCGTTAGGAGTTGTATGCTATCGATGCAATAGAAGGGGTCATCTTGCTAGAGATTGTTTTGAAGGGACCATCATATGCTACAACTGTGGGCAGGCAGGGCATAGGAGATCAGAATGTCCTCGACCCTTGGAGGAGGCGTCTTTCGTAGGCAATGCTACTACCAGAGGCAGGGGAGCAACTACAAATGTTCGGGAAAGAGGCTCATGTGATCTGTCTTCAGCAAATAGGCAGGGAAGAGTATATGCAATCACAGAACAAGATGCCCAGGTTTCACGAAATGTGGTGACAGGTACGCTTCCAATTGCCAATAATGAAGCATGCATTTTAATAGATCCCGATTTTACACATTCATTCATATCATTGAGATATATTAAAAACCTTAACAATCCTTTAGTATCCTTAGAACCTAAATTGGTGATATCAACCCCAATCAGTGAAGTTATCATCATCGATTCCATTTATAAGGAATGTGACATCCATATTCAATCCTGGGAGTTATTAGCAGACTTGTTACCCTTAGACATGTTGGATTTCGATGTCATTTTGGGGATGGATTGGTTGTCCCACTACTATGCAGTCATCGATTGCTTCCGCAAGGAGGTGATGATCCATATACCAAACCAACCATCGTTCAAGTTTTATGGCGATAGGAAGATCGTTTCATCTTGTTTGATTTCGGCAATAAAGGCCAGGCAATTATTAAGAAAGGAGTGTCAAGGATTTTTAGCTCATGTTATAGATACCAGAGCTCCTAATTCCAAAATTTCAGAAATACTGATAGTTAATGAATTTTCAGATGTGTTCCCAGAAGATCTACCAGGGGTACTAGTTGATAGAGAGATTGAGTTTACAATAGAATTATTACCAAGTGTATCCACAATATCCATTTCTCCATATAGAATGGCACCACTAGAGCTAAAAGAATTGAAAACTCAACTTTAAGATCTGTTAGATAAAGGCTTCATTAGACCAAGAGTATCACTATGGGGAGCACCAGTTCTGTTTGTTAACAAGAAGGATGGTAGTATGAGGTTGTGCATTGATTATAGATAGTTGAATAAGATCACGATTAGGAACAAGTATCCATTGCCGTAGATAGATGATCTATTTGATTAGTTGCAAGGAGATTCGGTGTTTTCTAAGATTGATCTTCGGTCAGGATATCATCAGTTGAAAATTAGAGAGAGTGATATATCTAAGACTGCATTCCGAACAAGATATGGTCATTACGAGTTTGTGGTATTACCATTCGGATTGACCAATGCCCTGGCAACATTCACGGACTTGATGAATAGGATGTTCAAACCATACCTTGATTCTTTCATAATCGTCTATATTGACAATATTCTAATCTATTCTTAAAATAAGGAAGAACATTCAAATCATCTACGTCTAGCTCTTCAATTGTTAAGGGAAAATAAATTGTTTGGGAAGCTTAGTAAATCAGAATTCTGGTTGGATAGAGTGGTTTTTCTGGATCATGTGGTTATGGATGAAGGTATTTCTGTTGATCCTGTTAAAATCGAAGCTGTTGTGAACTGGGAGATACCCTCAAATGTGACCAAGATAAGAAGTTTTCTAGGTTTGACTGGCTATTATCGTTGTTTTGTGTATAATTTCTCTGCCATTGCCAAATATGGTAGCCGGACCTCGACAAGCACCGCATCGGACCTTCTAAGCCGGATCAATCGGCTGGTCCGGGCTCTGATTTGCAATCTAACAGAGCAATCCAGGGCCGTCGGCCTCACGGACCTCCGAAAAATCACTGCGGTTGAAGGACAGAACCGACGGTTCATCATGTGCCCTTCACCATCTGAAGCAGTCTCACTAGACACCTGAAAGAGCCAAGTCGGGCCAGCCATGCATCCTACTTCAACCTCCGTCATACACATCCGGATGTCAAGGAAGCCCTACATCTCCACTCCCTACTGGGAGGAGGAGCAACTTCCACCGACGGACGGTCGTGTGCCGGAGGGGTCCACAATCGGCAGCGACAGGGAACAGTAACCTCCGACAGGTAGTATACGGGTCGGTCATACAACTGCTGACGTAGCTCGGGTCGGTTCAGCGGCCCAGCAGCATCATAGGACTGACGTCAACACCAGGCCTCCCCCCGTGCGCATCGCACACTTGCACTTTTAGCGCCAAGTCATGATGGACTATATATACCCCGTTAAAGTACTATTCACGAGACCGCTTTATGGTATCTCTCCGACTGCTCTTTCATCTTACAGTTTCCTTCTCCTCCCATTGCTAACTTAGCCATCGGAGGCCCCTCTCGGTCGCTGCCGACCGGTGGGAACTGACCCTTGTTTTGCAGGAGCCAAGCAGGTGATCCCTTTTCTCTTATAGGTGACCGCTCAACCATCCGAAGCACCCACTCTAGCCGTCTGGCCCGAACACAGAGGATCCGATGAGCCCTCCGGACTTTCAGTCACCACAATTGGCGACTATGCTGGGGACCTTTGCTCCCAGACTCAGGTGACCGACAGTCTACCCCTCTCTTCAGTGTTCCCTTCTCTCATGATGGACGTCGACGACTCTCGCGACCACCACCGCCGATTACCTCTTGCTCCCCCTCCGACAACCATTGCTGCCACAGACCCTTCGCTGACCCTATTGGTATCCACCTCTCAGCAACCCGACGAACAACTCCATCAGAAGGACTTGGAGATAGCCTTACTCAAGGATCAGCTGGCAAGGCTTGCCGGCGGCTCACTCTTGTGCCGTCATGTTCCCTCTGAAACTCTGTAGTCCGACTCAGAGCATACCATTAGGCGATCGGATCTGGAGTGGCCGAGAAGGCTGAACGATCACGGTCGCACGTATAAAGGAAAGGCGATTCGCTGATCCCCCATCCGGAAGCGCCAGTCGGGAGGCCGTCGTGCCCGATCCCCCAGGTACCGACCTTCCATCAGTGTTGTCTCCAGTTCTCTCTCCGGAAGATCTCGCGAGACTCTCCACCTCATGGATGAAGGAAAATATGGCCCCCGCCAGGGCCGCTTCACCGGACACCCAACCCATGGACACTTCAGAGGCAAGCCACAGGCTCCGCCGGCGAAGGGGCAATCAGCGCTCCGGTAGGCATCACAGAGCAGGGGACTTCTCTGGTCATAAGAGAAGGCACCCCAGGGGTCATGATTCTCCTCCTCCCAGAGACCTCAGGGACCACCTGAACAACCGTTGAAGACAGATGGCCGCCAGCCCTGAGAAGAGAGTCATCCAGCAGAAGGCATCCGTCGATGCTAGGCTCCGGCAGCTCGGCCTTTCCCCTTTCATCTCGGAGATCGAGCTAGCGACTCTCCCTGCAGGCTTCAACCTACCGAAGTTCACTAAAAATGACCCCAAGATGGACGCCTACACTCATCTCATCCACTATCGGCAGACCATCTCTCTCTACACCACCGACGACGCCATCATGTGCAAGGTATTCCCCACCAGCCTTGACACACTGGTCTCCCTCTAGTTCAACAAGCTCCCTCCACGTAGCATTTCGTGCTACCGGGACCTTGAGCGAGTCTTCATGGCCAGGTTTGTCACCAGCAGCCGGCAAACCAAGCAGGTCGACGCCCTCATATGCCTCAAGAAGCGCCTGGACGAAAACCTCTGGTAGTATGCCGAAAGGTACTGGGAGCTTTTTAACGAATTCCAGGGTTGCGACCGGACAGTGGCCGCCTCTTCTTTTAAGAATGGTATGGATAGCGGCAGCTGGATCTTTGCTGATCTTACCCTCCACCCGTCTGAAGACATGGACGACGTCATGCTCTGGGTTGAAAAATTCTGCCAGTTAGAGGATCTCCTCGCCGAATGGGCCTCCCAGTGCCCGGATCAGCAGTCCCCAGCTCAACAATTCTCATCACCACTACCGGCAGGAGGCCAGAGGCAAGTCAATACTATTAAAGCTGGAAGAAGAAGAGGCTCGAAGGCTCCAAAGGCCCATGAGTTCACCACAGAAACAACGGTCTTCACCGACCCTATCTATGCCGTGCTGAAGCACATCAAGGATCAACCCTTCTTTGCCTGACCGGACCACAAGCTTGGAACATCCGACAAAATGAAGGATAAGCGGATCAACTGCACCTATCATAAGGAGAAAGGACATTTTACGACCGGGTTCAAATCCTTCAAGTCGTACTTGGAGCTTCTAGTGCAGCAGGGTCACTTAGCCCCGATGGGTTGATCAGAAGAAGACACTGAAGCTGGCTCAGAGGGCCGGACGTCCCATTCAGCCAGAGGAGGGTGTCCTGACGATCAATGTCATCCGCGGCCCCCTCAACAAAGAAGCTGCATCACGCCTCTGATCAGAGATCGACCAGACATCTGGTGCAAGTGCTCACGGTCGGTTCTACCCTTAAGCGGAAGTACCCTTCCGAACGATCGGGGTGGTCTATCACCTTTACGGAGAAGGACCTTGAGCGAGTCCAGTTCCCGCACAACGACGCCTTGGTCGTCACTCTACGCATCGGACCAGTCAATATCCGGCGCATTCTCATTGACCAAGGAAGCTCTGCAGAGGTAATGTACTTTTCATTATTTCAAGGCCTCAAGCTTTCCTCTGATGATTTGCAGCCAGCCGACATCCCACTGGTCAGATTCAACGGAGCTCCCGTATGGTCCCTCGGAAAGATTACACTCCCGGTCCAGGCAGGGTCCAGGACAGTCAACATAGAGTTTATCGTCGTTGACATTCTGAGCCCCTACAACGCCATCCTTGGCCGGACCTGGATCCATTCCATACAGGCGATCGCCTCAACCTACCACCAAGTTGTCCGGTTTATTGGGGACTTCGGACGACAGGAGGATGTCTATGGCGATCAAGCGGCATCAAAACAATGCTACATCTCGGCTGTCCGGGAGAACAAACAGATGAAGCAAGTTCAGTGGGTCGAAGTCCGGGACGCCCTAGTTCTTGAAGACGTTGGTGCTCCGGCAACCGACAAAGCAGTTGATGAACTCATCTCAGTGCCGATCAATGAGGCTGATAGCCGGTCGTTCCTCATTGGCTCTTCTCTTTCCAAACCGAACCAAGAGGAAA
>NMUG010003760.1:0-14462 GCA_002855965.1 Monotropa hypopitys
AAAGTGTTAAAATAAATATACAATACTGAAAATTAGAGGCATATTAGTTGTTAATTGTTATTATGAAATTATGGAATTTCCCCTTTTTAATTGGGTTGTTTATTTCTTTTGTTTATTATGGAGCTACGAACTTTCTTTTCAATTAGGTTGTAATGAATCTATGAGTGTTTCGTTTTGTTTAAATGGTGTTGATACTTGTCCTTCCTTACAAATTGCAATATATATATACACACGTGCAGTATCCATGCGTGTCCGTATCCCTATTTTGTTTAGAATTTCCGTATCAATGTCCATGCTACATAGACCATTTGTATTTCATTTCTTAGAAATATCAATAAAGTTGAGTTCTTGAGCATATCTCTTACATTTTCACAAAGAAGACTTGTCAATGGTATCAGAGCCAGATTTCCTTTGACTGTCGGAAATCAAAAAAAATCATGGCAGAAAACACCAGATCACAAGAAATCAAACAATTGGATGAATCGATTCGTAAACTATCAGAGTCGACCAATGAATCAATACAAAGTTACACCTGTTATAGAACGACAAGCTGCAGCCCTGTAAGAATTGAAGGAGTTCCATGGAAGGAATCAAAAATTTGATTACAACCCTAAATTCCAAGTACGAGAAGATTCAAGAAAAGGTATCTTCCTCATCATCCTCTCCACTACTGCCAAATCCACATCAAAGCCTAAGGTTTTTGTGCTGACAGTAGAGAACTTTTCCAATATTTTGAGGGATGATCGAGAAGATTGGATTTATAAGTGAGAAGTATTTCGAACTGAACATGATTGAGGAAGATCAAAAACTATGTTTGGCCTCATTACACATGGAGAATAAAACAATGCATTTGTATATATAGGTGGTTTGAAAAAGTCTCATACCCTAAAGACCTAGAAAGAATTTACTAAGGTTCGTCTCCTTAGGTTTGGGAATGATATCTTTGATGATGCAATGGGCCACTTAACAAAACTAAGACAATGGAGTTCTGTCAAGATATATCAGGAGAATTTGAAGAATTGGGAAAATAAACAAAAGGATTAACAAAAGAATTTTTCATAAGCTGTTTTATGAGTGGTTTGAAGGATGAGACAAAAGGAGGAGTTCAAATGTTTCAACCAAAAACAATTTCCCAAGCCATGGGGTTGGCACGTTTACAAAAGGAGACTGTAGAAGCTCTAAACAAAAAGAATAGGGGGGTCAATGAAGACTTCTTTTCCACAACCAGCTTTACAGAAAACACAAGATTCTACGAACAAGATTTCAGAGGCAAGTGGGATTAGGAGGATGACTCCAAGAGATTTTGATGACAGGAGACCAAAAGGGCTATGCTTTGGATGTGATGAAAAATATTTCAAGGGGCATGCATGCAAAAAAGAAACATCTTTTCATGATGGAGATGGAGGGTGTTTGAGGAAGCTCAGAAGAAAATTTCACAAGAAGACAGTTCATGAGTTTCACATTTCTGTACATGCTTTGTTAGGGATCCAATCCTATAAGACCATGAAGATAAAGGGTGTAATCAAGAAGGTTAGCGTGAACATTTTGGTGGATTCAGGACGCACAGACAATTTTTGGGATCCAGGAGTGGCCAGAGGGCAGGGGTAAGAATTTAACCTACAAGTCCATTATCTGTTGTGGTGGCTGATGGTTCAAAGATTTGTAGAAGCACTTTACGCTCTATGGGTGGGACCCTCACACCCAAAGGACACTTCCCAAACCAACAGAACAATCAAACCGATCTCGAAAAAACATGTCAATAAGAATCCCATAGCGGCTCACTAGCTGGTCAGAGCCTGAGATTTTTTCCGTGAATCAGTAGTCGATCCAAGTAAGACCTTAGCCGCAAAAGCCATAAATGCGAGGGTGGTCTCCAGTAGAGCTTGTTTGTTTAGTTTGGTTGTCTTTCTCTTAAGAATGCCCTAAGGTTTGATATCCGGGATAAAAAAAGTGAGCTACGTATCGAGTGGTGAAAGTGAGAGGCATCATTTGAGATTCCAAAATGACCCTTCTTGTTTTGTAGTCTGGTCCCAAAGGGAATACTTTGCTGCTTGGAAATGAATTACGGATTTTCCATTTCTTATTACTTTGCTGCAATACTGATGCTCTGGATGCTGAATGAAGAAATGTGCACATAAAGTAATTTGGGCTATTGTGTCTATCCTTTCTAATGTCTTTTAGCTTTGATTTAGAGGTATGATTCCGCAACAAAACGTTCCTTCAACTCCTCAATTTCTGACGGTATAGGGAGCCATTGTTTCTATAGTTTTATGAGAGCAGACACTTTGTGCATATTGTCAAACTAGTGCATGCCCGTGCATAAATGCACGACTTGAAAATGGTGGCCATTAGTTAATTCTCGATAAACGATTAAGAAGAATAAAATAAAAAATATTTGTTATTTACATGAATAAAAATAAAAAGAAAAGCACAAATATAGTACTTAACAAATATGAAATAAATTGAAATCATATTTAAAAATACAAAAGTATATCTAATCTTGAATGTACCCAAACATCTTCATAATAACTGTAAAGAAAGTCTTCGTATCAAATTGTATATACTAATTGCGAGCATGCACAACAATCCAGTTAATTAAAGAACAAATAAATTAGAATATAGATATTAGTATGAGAAATACAATTATGAGCAAAATGCGAAGTAGTACTGTATGCACCTTATTAATTCACCATTGTCTCAATTTAGTCGTATTGATCCTTTTGAGTTCCAAAAGCATGTTGATCCCAATTCTACAAAAAGCAATTTGTTAACCAATTTTTATGATTACAAATCTATTTTCATTGTCAAAATCAAATGCTTAATAACATGCAATGGCGGCCCAGACATTTGGGTTACCCTAGTTTTAAAATCCATTTTTTGTCATTACCAATAGAAAAAAAAATTAAAATTTTTTCCCCCCAGCTTATTGGAATTTTTTTGGCCCATGGGGTTGCCCTAGCCCCTGGGCTTGCTGGGCTCACCCCAGGGCCGGCACTGATAACATGTAACTTGTGTGTATTGTTTGACACATGAGATTACAATAAAACCTCAGGGTAAACAATATTTGGCATGGAATCTTGCGCATCCTTCGGGAGAAGAATAACTATACGATCAAAGGATATGCACCTTGACAACGCAACATAGAGCTGGCCATGACTAAACATTGGTGTTCGCAAATCGACTCCAACAAATTTCACAAATTGACCTTGCAATTTATTAATAGTTATAGCATATGCCAAACGAATTGGAAATTGATGCATTGTCATTTGGAAAGGAAATTCAGATGTTGATGGAATCCATGATATTCTTGGTACGAAGGATAGTTTTCCAAATATTTCGCCTATTAAAATCTAAACTTCAATGATGTGAGTCTCGCACCTGACCGCCATCATTCCTGTGCCATTGCAAAGTCCATCTCTTGGGGTAATGTTTCGTAACAATATTATTGGAGAATCCACCTTTAGGTCTAGCTTGAAAGGTGGTAGTCTGGTGGAATCAAGTGTTTATTAGGATAATGGCTAGTAATGGAGCTATCACTTACATCATCAGACATCTTGTCCGCAGCTAAATAAGTGTACATATTTCCTAGAAATATATCAAGTGCAGTTTTATTTATGGCATTCATGTTCTCATTCCGTGCAAATAAAGTTGTGCGTTCAGTAAAAAATGTTGAACTCGATGTGGTCATCGCATGCAGTTAGAGATATATCGTTGTCAACAATTTATTTAGATCTTGACATTTATGTATTGTCGATGGAAGGTGTACCCGTTGTTGAGGGTTGTGCCAATCTAAAAAAATCAACATTAAAAACAAAAGAAGTAGTTCATATAATTAAAAATATTGGGCAATGTTACCTCCATCAAGAAGTTTGCAAAAGGTTTATTTCGAGGATTTGTTGTATCCAATCACATTTTTATATTTTAAGGCAAAACATGTATGTCATTTCACAAGTCAAAATGTCTTAATGATGCATTGACAATTTTCTCACGAACTCCTTTTTGTACCACCAGTAAAATTTGACGAAAATCACCACCAAGTACTACAGTGATGCCACCAAATGGTTTGTTATTATCACAAATATTCCGTAGTGTGCGGTCAACTGCTTCAACACAATGTTTATATTGCATAGGAACCTCATTCTATATAATGAGTTTTGAATCTCTAAACAACTCGGCTTGCAAAGATTGCTTTGTAAACCCACAAATAGAATTGTATTGTATGTCCAAGACCACGACATCTTTGTATAATTGTATTGTATAGAAATATTTTCCATGTGCCGGCACCCCACTCAAATCTTGACATAGCTGACCTAGGTAGGTTAATTTTTAAGACATAATGGTCAACGACAATGGAGTGAAAATCTACCAGCTTTGTGAAGGAAAAGAATAAAGCAAAAAAATACAATTATGAAACAAACCAGAGCTAAAGAAAAAACATACTTAAAGGAAAACTGAGGAAGCCTTTTTCCATAGTGTCATAGTTTATTTTCCCCATGCAAAGAAAACCTAAAATTACAATTTTGCAATAAAAGTAACAGAAGAATTTACAGTACACATAAAGAAATATAGGTCACAATTTATTTATACACAACCCAGGTTTGACCCGTCTATTTCTTCCTTGTCTCCCTCTCTCTCTCCCTATGCAAAGTCATCTTCTTTCATCCTCGTTTCCAATTTCAATGTCTTGTTGACTCCAAGCAATGATAAATTGTAAGGTTTGTATTTGCATAAAGTTCTTATATATATTCTTATTCAATGGCTTTTGTTATCATTCCAACTCTAACAAATGGAGAACTCACTTACAAAAGTGGAAGACGAAAATGGAAGACGAAAATGATGAAATAGCACAACTGGTGTGGTTCATTTTTCTACAATTGCAGAGTGATCGTTGGGTCGTTGTGACATGTGTTTTGAATTTTCCAATATATGTGTAGATATTAAAAATTTAATGGGAATTCAACCAAAATACAAATCGAGAACTAAAATTGAATCAAATAGATCAGTACCTTCAATTATCTGGGTATTCGATCTGAAATTTGACGGTTAGTGATGAACAACAGAGCCTACGTCAAATTCAATAAAAAATTGGAGAAAATCTTATATTTTTCGTCTGAAATAGATTTAGGAAAGAGGAATTACTTGGCAGTTTTTTGCAACTCTATAGACAAAAAACAACTGTAAGAGGCGTGGTTTTATTCTGTAGCGGATGTGAGTAAGGGAGGGAAGGAGGGAAGGAGAGAGTATAGAGGTGTAACTGGGTAGTTTCTAGCAGTTCATTTAACGCATTATAATGAGCGGGAATTGCTAGAGGCATGAAAATGCATCCTGACCATTGATCAACTTGGTTCTTAATCTGAGCCCTTGCATAAATTGGAATAACTAATCCCAGCAATCAATTTAAGACACAAAATCTGAACCTTTAATTTCAATACACATTTTCAAAATCCATCCTGTTTTATTATATAGATGTTAGGTCTGTTTCCAATCCTTCCCCCGCCCATACCTTCAACGATTGGGGACTACATGGATGTTGTTGTTACTCTCTTGCCCTTCCTTCATCCTTCAGTTGCCTTTTCTAGGACTGTTCCCAGTTTTTCCCAAGGCTATGGTCAATGATCTCCACTGGTCTGTACAGGATACTGAGTTTATTATAGAAGTGAGGTAGCTACCTTTAGGGGGATGTGACATGGTTCTAGGGGTTCAATGGTTGTCAACTTTGGGCCCAGTTCTTTGGGACTTCAAGAATTTGCAGATACAATTTTCTGTATCAGGAAAACATCTGGTATTAAAGGGGGATTCCACAACTTAGATTCAAATTGTAGATGCAAAGAGGATGCAACATGTGCTCAACAAGCAATCCACAAGGGGGTTGGCAGAGGCGCAGTCTACAAGCTGTCAAGACTCCTGCAGAGGCCTTCTGATCTCTTGCAAATTCTGAACACTTCTGAAGATGTTTTCATGGAACCCAAGGGATTGCCTCCTTTTCAAGTTCATTCAGATTTCTCTAGTATCTGGATCACAACCTCCCAGTATTAGACCCTACAGGTATCCCCACATCCAAAAGAATGAAATTGAGAAAACTGTGAAGGAAATGATAAGACTCGGGAGTGATATGGCATAGTGTTTCTCCATTTTCTTCTCCAATATTGTTAGTCAAGAAAAAAGACAATACTTGGAGAATGTGCATTGATTATAGGGAACTAAATAAAGACACAATCAAGGACAAGTTTCCTATCACTATAATTGATGAACTATTGGATGAATTGCAAGGGGTAAAGTTCTTTTCAAAATTGGATCTGAAATCAGGATACCACCAAATCAGGATAATCCCTAAAGATGTAGAGAAGACAGCTTATAGGACACATGAGGGGCACTATGAATTCTTGATCATGCTTTTTGATTTGGCCAATGCCCCAAGAACCTTCCAAAGGCTTATGAATGATGTGTTTAGGCCTTTCTTGAGGAAGTTTGTGTTTGTGTCCTTTGATGACATACTAATTTTTAGCAAAACTTGGACTGACCACTTGCAACATGCCACTCACTTTGGCCAAATTGAGGGAGCGTCACATTTTTTCCAGGATGTCCAAATGTGCTTTTGGGAAGCAACAGATGGAATACTTGGGGCCAAGGTGTGGTAGTTGATCCCTCCAAGATTGAGAATATGGTGGGTTGGCCTAGACCTCAAAACATTAAGTCCCCTACGGGATTTCTGAGTCTAACTGGCTACTATAGGAGGTTCATTAGAAATTATGGAATTGAATATGTTATTAAGGAAAGATGCTTTTGGGTGGACCACTTAAGCTGAAATTGCATTTATTAAGCTCAAGAATGCCATGTCCACAGCTCCTGTAGTGGTTCTACTCGACCATTCTAGGCCTTTCATTTTGGAGTGTGATGCTTCTCGGAAAGGTGAGGGTGCAGTACTAATGCAAGAGGGTAAGTCAGTAGCATTTTATAGTAAGGTCTTGTCTACAACCAGTTTGGGTTTATCTACCTACGAGAAAGAATTATTGGCAGTAGTGATGGCAATTAACAAGTGGAGGCACTATTTGTTGGGGAGGAAATTCCTTATTAAAACTGATCACCAGAGCCTAAAATTTTTATTAAAGCAGAGGGTTACTACTCCCATCCCATGCAACAGAAATGGCTATCCAAATTGATGGGTTTCAACTATGAGATTGTGTACAAGTCGGACAAAACCAATGTGGTGGCAGATGCTCTTTCAAGAATGGATTCAGAATATCAGTTGGGAGTAGTAGAACAAGGAGGCCTTACAGCTATGACAATGGTCCTTGGTAGTTGGGTCAAGGACTTGCAGGAAAGTTGGTTGCAAGATCAAGAATTGCAAAAAGTCATCAACGACCTACAAACTGACCGTGCCAGTCATCCCCCTTTCACTTGGCAGCATGAAATGCTCTATTACAATCAAAAATGATGGTGGGAAACAACTCTCAATTCAAACTCAAGCTTCTCCAAGAACATCATGCCAGACCAATTGGAGGCCATTCAGGAGGTGAAAGAACCTACCAAAGGTTGAAACAAGCTTTCTTTTGGAAAGGTATGAAACAAGCAGTGCTCCAATATGGAGCAGCATGTGACATTTGTCGGAGGCATAAGAATGAAAATGTGACATATCCTGGGCTGCTACAACCCTTGCCTATTCCTGACAGGTTGTGGAGTGACATTTCCATGGATTTTATATAAGGGTTGCCCAATTCTTGCAGTAAATTTGTCATTTTTGTAGTGGTTGATAGGTTAAGCAAGTATGCCCATTTTATAGCCCTACGCCACCCGTACACTACAACTACTGTGGCCCAAGTCTTCTTGGATCAATTTTATCATGGGATGCCTAATTCCATAACCTCATATAGAGATCCTGTTTTCACTAGTGGTTTTTGGAAGGAATTATTCAAGCTACAGGCAGGGTATACCACTTTATGCATGAATAGTGCCTACCACCCTCAGTCAGATGGCCAAACTGAGGTGGTAAATAGGTGTATGGAGAATTACCTGCGGTGTCTCACCAGTGAGGCCTATAGCTTGGAGCAAGTGGATACCACTTGCTGAGTGGTGGTAAAATACTACTTTTCATGTGTCCACGGAACTTGCCCCATATGAGGCCTTGTATGGCCAAAAGCCTCCTAACCTCATGCACTATGTACCTGGTGGTACAACAATAGCAACTGATGGGTTGTTGCAAGAAAGGGCTATTATTCTTCAATTGCCAAAGCAACATTTGGCCACATCACAACATAGGATGTAGCAAATTGTTTACCAACACATATCTGAAAGGGTGTTTGAAGTGCGAGATTGAGTCTTCTTAAAGCTTCAACCTTTCAAACAAGTTTCTGTGGCTTTTAGAAGAAATACAAAAATTGGATTCTATGTTCTTTGGACTTTATCAAGTCATAGAGAGAGTTGGATCAGTGGCTTACAAACTTCAATTGCCTTCCTACTTCAAAGATTCACCCAATTTTTCATGTGTCCTTGTTAAAGAAGAAGTTGGAAGCTGGGATAGTGATAAAATCTGACTTAGCTTTTACTGGAAAGGATGGGCAGCTGCAAGTAGAGCCCTTGGCTAACCTTGATAGGAAGCGGATCAAAAGAAACAACAGACCTCACACCTTGGTTTTGGTGCAGTGGGCCAACTCTATTCCTGAGGATGCCACATGGGAGAGTTTGGCAAGATTTGCATCAGAGGTTTCGACATTTCCAACCTTGAGGACAATGTTCTCAAAAGGGCAGTAATGATAGGAATTGGGATTACTTTGCAGTTGTTGTAATTGTTAGGGATAAATGTGTAATTGTTTGTTTTGGTTGTTATTTCTGTTATGACTGTTATCTATTCTAATATAGAAAGGGAGAGCACACTTTTGGTTCACACCAAAAGTGAAGTTCTATGGATTTTACCATTTCCAAAAATACCCTTTAAAATACATGATTACACTTAAATTTTTCTAAGTCTGTATTACTGGAAGGGCAAAATAGTAGACTAACATAAAAAAACTACCCATTATACCCACTATACCCACCCTTCCATTATTTTGGGACAGTTCCAAAAACACCTTTTAAAAATTATCTAATTACTCTTAAAATATTTCAAATCTATATTATCTGAAGGGTAAAACAGTAAACTAACAAAAAAATTACCCATAATTCACACATGCAGTGTGTGTGCCCGGTCTTTCTAGTGTCTGTTAAGGGGAAGTAAGGGATATGTTTAGGCATGGGGAATATAATGTAACCAAATTCTCTCCTATCTACTGTAATCTTTCCCTTACATTTTCACAAAGAAGATTTATCACTATATTTTTTGCCACACGCGATATTTGAAGCATGGCTCCTCATGTGTCATGCTTAGAGTCTTATCTTTAACAGAACTGGTCCCAAGCTCGGAAAAGGTGGATGATTGTGCACTAGGTAGCTGACAGCCAACACATAAAAAATTCAGTTAGATCCCTCTGACATGAATCCATTCATAAATACAACTAATGCTAGAGTGTTCCATTTATGCGACACGTTGTGCTAGTCTCGTAGTGCTTCGAAAAAAATGCAATGAGCGTTGCACCTGCCCCAGGGTGTTTCAAAAAATTTGCTAGAGGCGTCGCATCGGCGACCGGATGCGACGATAAATGATCAAGGGTTCTTGTGTGCTTCTGAACGAGCGCGGGTAAAGAAGTTAGTCCAAAAAATAGGCTTAGGCTCATTGGATGGAATATAGGGTCGCTGACAGGCAAAACCATAGAGTTAGTTGATTGCATGATTAGAAGGAGAATCAGTATCACTTGTTTACAAGAGACCAAGTATGTTGGAGAGAAAACTAAGGAAATAGAGAGCATCAAGTGCAAGCTTTATTATACTGGAAAAATAGGCATAGGAATGGAGTGGGATTAGTTATAACCACCTTAAGGATTCCGTTGTTGCGGTCTTGAGAAAGGGAGATATGATTATTTTGGTTAAATTGGTGATTGGAGAGATTACTATAAATGTTATTAGTGCTTACGCACCCCAAGTCGGTTTAGATGATCGTGCGAAAGGACAATTCTGGGATCAATTGGATGAGATGGTGTAAGGGATTCTTTTGGGAAAAAGATATTTATAGGTGATTTCAATGGACATGTAGACCACATTAAACAAGAAAATGAAACAGTCCATGGTGGTTTTAGTTTCGACTCCTAAAATGAAAATGGGAAGAGTATTTTAGACTTTGCAGTGGCTTTTAACCTTAGAATAATGAACACTTTATTTAAGAAGAGGGTTGAGCATCTTAGCACTTATAAGAACGGGTCTAATAGAATCCAAATAGACTACTTCCTAGTAAGATGTGCAAATCGTTTAGTTTGCAAAAACTGTAAGGTCATACCTGGAGAGTGTTTGGTGTCACAACATAGACTTGTAGTCCTAGATATTTGTTTAAAAGGTCAACAGAAAATGAGAAATGAGAGCAGAGACACGCGAACTAAATGGTGGAGTCTGCGAGGGGAGCAGTTGGAGTTGTTTAGAGACAAGACGTTAAATGAAGCAAGTTGAAATTTTGAGGAGGTAGGTGAGAAAATGTGGAACACAATGACGGACTCCATTAGAAAAATATCACAAGAAGTTCTTGGAGAGTCGAAAGGGAGAGGCCTCACCTCAAAAGAGGTTTGGTGGTGGAATGATGTGGTTCAGACCATAGTCAAAGCTAAAAAAATAGTACTTTAAGAAGTGGCAAAAAGATAGAAGTGATGCCAATTTTAGGAGCTATAAACAAGCTTGCAAGGAGGCCAAGAAAGCTGTTGGAGAAACTAAGATAAAATCGTTTGAGAATTTCTATGCTAGACTAGACAACAAAGATGGAGAAAAGGATATATATGAGCTTGCAAAATGGAGAAAAAAAACAAGAGATGTATCACAAGTTAAGTGCATAAAAGATGACTGTAGGATACTAGTGAAGGATGAAGAGATTAATGCAAGATGGAAGAATTATTTTAATAAACTATAGAATGAGAAGCATGAGAAAAAACTAAATGAAGATCGTTTTGGGTGCTTCTAGTAGGAGCGAGAGTCAAGAGTATATGTTCTATCGCATGGTACAAAAATATAAAGTGATAAACACATTGAAAAGAATGAAATCAAGCAAGGCTTTAGAACCATATAGCTTCTCTATTGAAGTATGGAAGAGCCTTGGGGACAAAGTGATATGGTTGACAAAACTCTTCAACAAAATTAATCTAACTAGAAAGATGACGAATGAGTGGAGAAATAGTACTCTGGTACCAATATATAAAAATAAAGGAGATATTCAGAGTTGCAACAACTATATTAAATTGATGAGTCATACATTGAAACTGTGGAAAAGAGTTATTGAGCATCGACTAAGAATGCTAACAACAATATCAGAGAATCAATTTGAGTTTATGCCGGGCAGGAAAACAATGGAGGCAATATACTTGTTAAGAAAAATAGTTGAAAAATACATAGAGAAAAAAGATATTCGCGTGGTTTTTATACTTAGAAAATGCATATGATAAAGTGCCTAGAAACATTATATAGCGGGTCTTGGAGAGAAATGGCATAACGAAATGATATATTGATGTGTTTAGAGATATGTATGAAGGTCTCATCACCACTATTAGATCTCCTGGAAGAGTAACAAGTGAATTCTCAATCACAGTAGGATTACATCAAGGGCCTGGTTTGAGCCCTTATCTTTTTGCTCTAATTATGGACGAATTAACAAGACCCGTTCAGGATGATGTCCAATGGTGTATGTTGTTTGTTGATGATATTATCTTGGTAGATAAAACAACAAAAGGTGTTAATGTCAAATTAGAAACATGGAAAGAAATATCGGAATCACAAGGTTTGAGGATCAGTAGGGGTAAGACAGAGTACATGATCTGTAAATTTAGTGATAGCCAAAATACTAATGTTGACATAACGACTCTCCAAAATCAAGGATTACCAAGAAGTAAAGGTTTTAAGTATCTTGGCTCAATTGTTAGTAAGGATAGAAAGATTGCGAAAGATGTTATGCACAGAATTCAAGTTGGATAGATCAAGTGGAAGAGTGTTTCGGGTGTGTTATGTGATCGTAGGATACATGCAAAATTGAAGGGGGGCGTTCTACCGTACGACCATAAGGCCAACCATGTTATACGGTACAAAGTGTTGGGCAACTAAGAAACAACATGGGAGTAAAATAAGTATCGTTGAAATGAGAATGTTGAGATGAATGTGTGGTAAAACTTGCGATATATAATTAGAAACGAAAACCTTCACGATATGATAGGGTTAGCGTCGCTGAAAACTAAGATAAAAGAACTAAATTAAGGTGGTTTGAACATGTCTGTCGTAGGTCATTGACGCAGTAGTTAGGAGGAGTGATAAGGTTATAGCAGATGAACATTAAGGGAAGGCGTAGACCTAAATTGACTTTAGAAGCAGTAGTTCGTAAGTATTTAAGTTTATTAGGTATAACGGAACACGATGCACTTGACAAAACACATTGGAAAAAAAGAATTCATGTAGATGGCCCCATTTAATTCAAACTCAAGACTCAGTTTGGTTTGGTTTTGGTTTGACAATATTTTAAGCATCAATTTGTCCATCCTCCAAAATAGAAGATGCTTTAGAGTACCAGTTGGAGTCAGCTCTCGCACAGAATGATGGAATAGAGGACGGAGACACCCTAACAGCCCCTTTGGCTAGGTCAGTGAGAAAAGAAAAGAAATTATTGTTATTTCTCATACTAGTGAGAAAAGAAAGGAAACTTGTTTCTCACCAAATCTCACCGAAAATGATGAGAGACAAAAACATCTTCTCAAGGGATTTGTGATTCTCACTGCCTCTCATCCTCCTTGACTTTTTTCATCAAAACAAAACAACGGAGAGAATGCTCATTCCCTCTGTTTTTTTTTTCTTTTCTCTCAAAATCGCTCCATCCAAAGGAGCTGTAAGAGTGGGAAAGAAATGAACACTTTAACCGTACATACGGACTGTAACCAAACACTGTGCAAAAACTAATAGATCTATCAAATTAAATCCTCCCCACCGCGAAAAGAAGCCCAAATGCCAAAGAGGAATGCTAGAGACACAATAATGTCACAATAATAATATTTTGGGACACTTTCGTGTTGCAAAATGTCACAAAAGTGTCACAAAATGTTATCATTGTGACATTGTTGTGACCATTTGTTTTTAGGAATGTCAAAATCAAACCAACTGCTCACAAATCGAATAAACTATTAGTCAAAAAGAACCTATGAATGCGAGAACATATGTGGAGAGAGAGACAGAGGATGTCACCTCAAAGTGTTCCTGTATTTTACGGGGATCGATGGGGTGGCCCTGAGCGTCGACACCAGGAGTGATCATGTCGGGGCGCTGGTACATGTTGGAGAGCAAGATGGTAGGGCTAATTGAGGGCTTGGTATGAAGCCTGGAACACCGATCGCCATGCCTACAAGCTCCGATCTTGAAGTAGAAGGGGCAGTTCACCCTGTCTTTCTCCGTCCCGAAGATCGATGCCAAGTGTTCCGCCATTCCTCAAACCAGGATTCTCTCTCTAGAATGAAAGAGTCGGGAAGACTCTTTCTAGGGTTTTGGTTTCGAGGTGGAAGGCGCGATGTCACGTGAGAAGCATCGGTGGTAAATTGTTTTTGGAATAATCTTAAACTCACACACAAATATTCTACACAATTTGCACACACTTCACACGTGGGTCCCATACGGAAAATTTGATTTTGGAGTTTTGTTTAAAATTTTATTTTATATCATCCTGTAAAAAATCAGTTCACTCGAATAATGTATAAAATTTCTTTAATCGTTTAAACGTTTCTTTTATAAAACTGCGAAAACTGTAAATGAAACATTTAAACGATTAAGGAAATTTTATATATTATCCGATTAAACTGATTGTTTACAGGATGGTATAAAATAATATTTTAAACAAAACCATAAAATCAAATTTTCCATGTGGGACCGACGTGTGAAGTGCCACGTGTGTGCAAATTGTGTAGAATATTTGTGTATGAATAGTAGGACCTGATTATTTTTTTAGGACTTGGTCTAATCCCAGGGGAGGGGATTTACAATAATACCCCAAAGCCCCTAATAAGATGAACCTCGCGTGCTCTCTCTCTTTTGCACACACCAAAAAGAATACAAAATATTTAAATAAATATTTGAAAAAACAATATTAAATTTGTAATAAACATTTTAATAAAAAAATTTATTTTAATAAATTTTAAACATTTGAAAAAATAATATTAAATTTGTAATAAACATTTTAATAAATATTGTATTATCTTTTTCAAACAAATTTTTCAAATTGATGCTGAATAATTATTTTTAATTTTTTACTCTTTTTTACTTTTTGTGTTTTTTTAAATTTTAAACTTTTTTTAATCTGGTTTACAGTTTAAAATTGTATATTTTAAATGTTTTTTAACTTTTTTAAAAATCTATTATGAATTTAAATA
>NMUG010003761.1:0-14461 GCA_002855965.1 Monotropa hypopitys
TTTCTGGAACTGAACGTGGGGGACTTTGTATGGGCTGTGCTTACAAAGGACCGTTTTCCGGTGCATGAATATAGTAAACTAACTGCGCGAAAGGTGGGACCATATGAGATCACTGAGAAGATCAACGCCAATGCCTACAGGCTAAAGCTGCCGAGCCATATCCACACTTCGGACGTGTTCAATGTGAAGCATCTCATTCAATACCGGGGAGACAGTTCTGAGGATGATGATGGGGGAGCGAATTCGAGGTCGAATTCTTTTCAAGCTAGGGAGGATGATGCGGATAGCATTGCGGATGCTTACTTGGAGACCCGTGGGCGACGTTACGCACGTGCTGTTGGTAAAACAGCCACAACTTGGGCTGTATAACTCCGATTGAGGCCCATAATATACCGTTGGAAAGATAACGGAAAGTTGCATATGGTGTTCCACGGAAAAGCCGTGTTGGGCCTGATTTAGATCTTCAAAATTAGGCCTCTAGCAGGGTTTATTTTAGTTCGTTTGTTTTAGACAGCTTTTGCTTATTTCAGCCCGCCTGTTTTGGGCTTTGTTTCTTATTTTAGGCCCAGAATGTTTTAGGCCATTAGGGTTTTGTGCTTTCAGTATTTATATGCTTGTATGCCTACGTTTTGAGGCACCATTGATTATATTAAAAACCCTAGAGTGCAGCTTTTGCCTCTTTCTTCCAATCTCACGGTATTTTCCAAAATCAACGTTAGATTGTTGCCTGATCCCTTGGTATTCTGCCGAATCAACAAGCGATTAGAAGGTTGCAGCCGCCAATTCCATTGACGCCTGCATCATGATATTATAATTAACCTAATGGACTAAAGCTCATATATATATATATGGCCCTAATCAGGTCTTGAATTATTTTACTAGATTAGCCCTTACTTAATTCACCAATTACCCTTACATGACACCCCACAATTAACTTTTGTAATTAAGTGTTATATTTAACTCCAAAAATTACAAAAAAATACCAACACCACCATTTATTTTTTTGAATCACTTAAAATATTTTTCAGACTATACTTTTAATAATTAAAAATATAATTTTTCCGGGACGGTTATTACAACTGCAATCACATCGACGCGATTCGAATAGTAATGATAGTCATAACATTCTCTTTTTTTCCTTTACAAAACCACCATACCTACCATAAAGATACCACAAGAACACTTAGTTCCTAATCCCAATTCCAACTCATAACGATTATTGTAAGATCAATTTCCTTAAAGATTTTTAAACAACATCAACACTCACCAAACTAGCTTGATACCCATGTTATAATAACTCTAATCCGAACTTACCACTACCTCTTAACAATATTTTTTATCCACCTGATGAGTAGACACTCTCTTCCATAGAAATTTTCCAAAAGAACTAGCTTGAAATTACGTTGATACCGCTACTACACACACTTCGCTTCACAAAAGACAATCGTCTCAAGATTTTGAACAATAATTCCGTGCATTCTCACAAATCCTCCAGTGTTCGAGTAACCCTCTACCATAGACCATTAACGTCTACCAAACTTCGAAATTGCTTAACAACCTTATAAAACATATACTCAAGGCCTCTATATATCTTGTAAATCACCTTTTCTGGCTTCATACCTGAGTACCACTACGTGCATGCATACCTTTCCATCGTTCAACAAAACCATCCAAATCACTCCAATTTTTTCATTAAAAGGAAATATGCAAACTCTGCCCAACAATCTACAACATCTCAACCAGAATCAAAGTTATTCTTAAACTTGGACAATCCGTGCCACGAATATACTAGAATATAATTTCCCAATCTAATCAAAAGTTTAGGCATATCAACTCTACCCTCCAGATTTCATATCCTCAAGCTTAAACCTCTAACCGCATAAAACACTTAACCACGACTTCCATTCTTTCCCTTCTTAATTTAACATCTCTTGGTCCAAACACACTAGCCTCAATATTAAGGATTTATCATCCTAGTTACAAAAATTAAACTCACACCAACAAGAGAGACTAACAGCTTTTTCTTAAGACATCCCAATTAAGACCTCCTTTGCTTAGCTAAAAGGACCACAATCCCACTGAGTCTAGCTAACACGGTGCCAATCGCTCCAAATGACTTGACATCCAATTTCCATTACTCTTAAAGTTTGTCTAACCCAGACTTAACAACAACCAATCTCACTCGCCACTACTTTTCAATCGGAAATCACTAGAATTTTCTCCAGACAATAGTTCTTCTCATCACTATTTCAACCCCGCTAGAGACATCATTCTTTTCTTTAACCTCTTAAAATCATTCTCACTCTTTCCTTAGTAACTCAAATCTTATACCACCTAGATGAACCATACAACCACATAACTTGACCGAAAAGGTCTTTATAATCTTCTAATAGCAATCTGCTAACCCAAGAATTGCCTTGGAGAACATATATCAACCTCTTGTGTACCAGTCTCTCCATGGTTTATGCCAATGCTCCTCACTAAGGATAGGTTAACTCGAATATACCACTCCACACTACCAAAAGTTTCACCTGCAATTAACTACAATAACTTCCTTCTTCCCAATTTTTGATAATCCAATACTCAAATACTACTCATACTTTTTCCCAAGTCGATAATACACTAAGGTTTTCATCAAAGTCACAATCCCAAAGAATATAAACTATCCATACGGACTCTACTCAACCCAATTCTCTCATTACAAGGACATCCTCAAGATATCACTCACATTCCCTTCTCAACAATAACATAGGTTACAAAACCACTAATACCATACTGAGGTTCTCTTACTTGCCATAACTTTTAAATTTCATACTTAACCCAATCCACAATAAGGTTACTTTTCGAAACATACCACTACCACCCTATTACACGACCTAATGTACACTGAATCCAGAACATATTATAGCTTTCGTCACCTCCCGATACTAACACACGCTATGCATAACACCAACCATACTTTTCAGTTATCCTCTTTTTAGGCTCAGACAAAAACATGCACATGTTTATAATAGATTCCATACCTTCTCCGTATCCTTGGCAATCCACATTACCATTCTCACACATTACTTCCAACATAGCTCACACACATGCATTCAACTACATGCCCCAATAGTAAAAAGTCATAATACACTTGTTACTCTTTTATCCACACTGGAACAATTTGACTAGATGACCTTATTAAATCTTTAATTTACCTTAAGCAAAACTTCTACATTGTTAATAAAATTCTCACTACATGTCCAACTGCAAATTTAGTGTTATCATACATGTACCAGTATTTCATGCCAATCTCTAACTCATAGGTCACCAAATTGTTTAACAGGATGTTCATATTTTTCGTACAGACATCAAAATATCATGTTTGTAAATTCGTAATAGTGCAACTCACTATCGAGTACAAAATGTTAAAAACAGTAAATATATACCTGTTGCACTTTTGCCTGCACCACTCGTCACAAACTCTGCAATTGATGTTGGAAGCCAACTCTATTGCTGTGAATATTAAACCGCTTGGTTTCCATACTGGTTGTGCTTGAACATTTGAACCAATGAGTCTTCTTTAGCACATGCTCGCCCCTATAACATATGACTCCCCAACTGAGACATCACTTAAGAACCATTGAATCTCTCTCATCCAATTGTCGACAAATACCCAACTCTTTCCTTTGATTGCCACTTGACGCTTTTGGACACCAAAACATTGTGCACTTCCTCGCCACAATAAGATATACTGCTTTATTGACTTTGAGAATACAATCCTTAATCCAAAGATTTACCGAACACATTTAGAATGATGATATATTACCCACTGATTATTAGTCATCACTCAATTTCCACGACTCTGCTTCATCTTCTCATTATGTGGTTTAGCACCATTATTCACTCCACCCAAAACTACTATACCCCAACTCTCAACACACTTCACACTACTACAACCCGATAGGTTTGATTTCAAAATTCAACTGGCTTATGTGAAGCCCACTATATTGCCTCTCCAATTCCACAATTTTCCTCTTAGCCCTTCTAATCACAATCACCAAGTACACCATATTTTATTCGGTAAAAGAACCAATTGGACTGCCCCTCTCAACATCAAACCATTCCAAATTTTCCAACTCTTTTTCTCCTTGGATTCACTATCTCTAGCATATTTGGGTAAAACCCCAATTCTTACCTCAGTTTCTCCACTCTCATTTCCATTTGCCTCAAGGTACAAACACTTCATCTAGCACAAGTCCATAATGTTCTGAGAGACACCACCACTAAAACTCTTAACCAACATTTTCCCAAGAAACCACCTTAGACACAATTGATATTGCCTCTGTTAAATAAGCCAATCCCGACCTCAAATATCATTTCACAATTAAAATATCTCATTCCCAAACATAAAATGATACTCTCACCTCTTTACTCCTCAATTTATCTCCAAAACATCACCAATTCATGCTATAACCATTCTCAATCCATCGCTTCCCTAATCATTACTACTCGCCCAAACTCTTCGAAATCAAACTTTAAAATTTTTTAAAGCCAAACAAACCTATCTTTCAGTCATTTGCCTACGTCACTTAGTTCTCCATCCTTAGAGTTCCTTACTAAAATCGAACAATTCTCATCTTCTTTAATTATCTGATTTCTACACTGTCCGATTGTTTCCCATTCCTCATTTCCTGCCACACACTTAGACAAGAAAACACAGTGGAAACAAGTGTCAGATATAAAATACACGCGTCATTCAACACACTTTAATGACTCAAAGCATGACTCGACATTCTATGGTCCACTACTTAGCCACCCTAACCTTAGCATTTTGTTGTACTATGCTTTTCCACTTAACTTTCCAAGACTTTCCATTGAAAGAGAACGTTGATCAGGCGTTCTTCCAATCGGATTTCAAGTCAAGTCCCATGGGTGTCAAAGACACACATAATAGTCACAAAATACTAATACCCAAACTCCCAACACTTACCTCAAACTTATACCTCAATCACAATTTCCATTCAATCACGCGGTCCCCTAACTCGGACCTACCAACCTAAGCTCTGATACCAAGTTGTAACATCCCATACCAAACTCATCAAATAAATATACGGAATACAAATTTTCTTAACAATTGAAGCCCAAGAGTTATTAAGTCTAAACCAAGACATCAAACTAATATCAAGTATGAAAGCAAAACCCAATACTAATGTCTTTCATCCAACATAACCACAATTACCAAAACTAGTTCTAAGGAGCAATTACTAAAAGAAAAGGGTAAAAGTACTCATAACAAAGAAATATGGTTCCAACATCCCGGCACACAAGCTAAGTGGCAACTTCTTCAAGCTATGCCTCAAGCCATCCATCTGAATCCATGCTTCCAAAAAGAATCATCTCACCAAGCTATGTAGTGGACCGCTAGCTCTAAGACCTAGTTTCGAAGCATTTAATAAAACCACAAGGAAACCAGAGTATGAATAGGATATATTGATTTCACAATTGCACGAGAATGATAAAAACATGCAAGGATTAAACTTTGTAAGAAACAAGGGTCCAACCCCCCAAAACACATACTTCCAACCCCATGCATCCCATGCTTTTACATATGTATATGGTTGCAGCCCATTTTTCAAAACCTTTCCACTTTCCTTTTTAAAATAGCTGTCACTATATGTGATAGTTCGTATGCCCAGCATACTCATCCAATGTATCACAAGGATACTCCATTTGGGGTATGACCCCTCTCCATAATGGGTGTAGTACCTGGAGAAACTCACTCTCATGGTCGCCTGTGTAGTCTTCAAGAACTTACGTTCCAAGGTGCATATATATATATATATGATGCTTTCCCCCAATATACTTTATTACAACTCACTCCCACGTATAACGTGTAGTCTGCAGGAAGTAAACTTTCAAATAATTCTATCATGCATAGAATAACACTTTCATTTCTATTACAAACCCCATATAGCATAGAAACATGCATAAAAGCCTTTAACAATTAAATGAAGAAGAACATATACTTTGAAAAACATGCAAAGTACTTTCAATATACCGAATCCATACACTCACCAGTGCTGTTGTTCAAACCTTTTCCTTGTCTGGTTCAAACCTTTTCCTTGTCCTTGAGTAGGGCCTCAATGCCTTCCCCAAACGTCCCTGTCAAAATAATTACAATTTCAGTCTGCATGAATTATAGTTTTGAGAAGAAAATAAATGAAAGCATTAAATTAAATCAATTAAACCGATAACCATCTTTAAACAATTTAGTAGAGTCTCTAAATAGTCCCTAATACCTTCCAAACATAACCCAAGACCATACCCGAACACTTTAAGGATCTACCACAAATATGCCAAAAACCCCAGAGGGACTGGTCTCCCCCATATGAGGGACCGGTACCCTTAGCCTTGGTACCTATCTGATCAACAAGGGACCGGTCTCCCTCCAGGACAGGGACCGGTCTCCCTTAGTGCAGAGCACATTTTCCAGAAACAATGTTTTTGATGAACCACTTCGTCTTCAACCTCCCAAACTCGATCTTCTTGCTCCAAAACTCAAAAATTAACTGCACTAGAGTGTTCTAAACATCTATGTGTCCAACATACTGAAATGGTAGCCTTAAACAACATCAAAACACCCTAGAATCCAACATTCAAGGATCAAAAATCTAGGTTTTTACCAAAAACGAAAATTGATTTCAAACTTCGATCTAGATGATTTCTCAACCGATATAGGCATGATATATACATTAATGGAATCATGATTACCTCCAGAACAAGGTTGAAGAAGAGATCTTCTTCCCAATCCACCTCCTAAGTCTTTGATTTCTTCAATTTGTCTTGCCTCTCTTCCTTCTCTCTCTAGCCTCCTTCTCAACACTTACAAGAAAATAAGAGACTAATCCCCTTTGGAACCCCTAATTCAGATTTTTATGTTGGATTACCCATTTGCCCTTCCATTTAAAAGGTTATTACCCTTGTTTGCCATCCTCCTTCCTTATTTCCATAATTAAGGCATTATATATAATTACATATACATAAAAATACCTAAATACCCTTTTAAAACTTTCTTCACTCCCACTTCACATTCTAACATTTTTTTTGAATTATTATTAAAATAATCTATAGTATGGAACGGGTATTACATGTCTGGCGACTCTCCGGTGGGTAAACTCTTAACTCCTATCTTGGGTACGTGCGTGGGTGTCTATAGTATTATTATTCGTCATTGATTTGTATCAATTTCATGATCCATATCGTGTATCGCATTTAATTTCACATGTCATAGTGTTTGGGTCTATTGTGCTTGAGGTGACTTGGATTGGGTTCGATTGTCATCTTAGGATCGATTGTGAATTACTTGGGGGTTGTATAATGATCATTGTGTCGTTTAGAGACCTTTGGAGTCGACAACCATTAAGTGTTCGATGAAATGCTTGAATGAGCTTTGGATTGTGTCTGAATAGTTTTGGGTTGCTTGGGTCGTCATAGGACTCTTATGGTTGTTTGTTTGGTCACTAGAATCCCCCTTTGAGTTAGTATTGATCCTTAAATCATCCTTTGATCTTGTTTGTTTCTAATTGGGTGAATGTGAGTATTGTGATGTTGGGCATCGTTGGGTTCCCCTTGAACGTTGTAGTATCTATTCTTTTGGCTTGGTGGTGGGTTGCCTTGAATGTGTCAAGGAGCTTTGATTGATTGATGGGAACTTAACAATGAACGCAATGAACTTAATGAACGACAAATACGGAGATGGATCCCACGAGGATCACTCGTTGGCAACCTTGAATCATTCACATAATTATCACTTAATGGAACAACAACGAACATGTGAAGAGTGTTGTGGTTCGATGTCGTAAGAGGGTACCATTCAAGGGATTGTGTGGGAGTTTACTCCCCAACCCTTGTGATTGATATCGGTACGTGGATATGGACTATGTCATGGCACATTACCATGAAATGTTTCTTGTGGGTTGATGGTACCTATCCAGGTTGAGGAAGGAGTTTGCCCTACCCGTGTACGATCCCGAGTTTAGTAAGGAGTTTACCCTACTCGGTTGTGATTTCGTGTGTGATCCCCATATGTGACTCACTTGTGCCGCCAAGTGGGAATAGCTGGTTGTGGGTGCGATTATAGTCCTATGACTCCCTTGTGTCGCCAAGGGGGAAAAGCGATAAGGACTAGTTCTGCGGTGTCCCGTGACCCAGTCCTTGTTTGTGGTAGGTAGGGCCTAGTGCGACTTCCTAGTATGTGACTCACATAGTCAACGATGTGGATAATGTCGGAATGGATGGCTTGAGCTCCCCTTCTTCGTCCAATGGAGACAATTGTTGATAATAAATGAATAATAGAAAATCTATCTCTTTACCCAAATATGTTTCAAAGTTAAATAACACCTGAATCTATAACGATGCTTGGATTGTTGGGGGCTTGGTGATGAGGTAGTCAGATGATTGCAACGTGGTGGCTTTTGTTGTCCTTTTACCGGTTGGGTAGTTGTCTATCTTGCAGTGTCGTAGCCTTTTGGGTTTGCACTTACCTATCACGAGTGAGAGTGTTGGTTTACCTCGAGGTCTTGCGATTGTGGTTGTACTTCTGTGCCTTGAGTTCTCACCTTCCTCTACTCATGTGAGGACACTTAGGCACAGATTCGTGTGTGTACACTTGCTAGTAGTTAATGGTTTTCCTACTGAGCCGTGGAATGCTCAGACCCTCTTTCTTTTCTCTTTTTAGTCTGTTTGTAGGGTGTTATCCGTTGGCAAATTCTGGAGACTTTCCTGCTATTGGATCCCTTTGGAGCTTGCAGCCTTGGCCTCTCCTAGACTCTCTCTCTCTCTCTCTTGTACTCTCTTGGTACAATTTGTCACTGTTGTAGTTAGCTATTGTACCTTTTCTTCTTCGTTCAAATGTATCAATGTAATAGATCAGTGAATGTATTTCCTTCTCTTCACTTTCATTTCTGTATCATGTGTAATGTAATGAATATCTCACTGATTGTATGGATAGCAATGGTTAACACTTCCCCTTTTTGGTATTTGATTCAAAAAAATGATTGAAGTTTCTTTTTATTTAAAAATTGAGGGGTGTTACAGTGGAACTAGTCAAAACCTAATAAATCTTGAAATAATTATTTGTATGTGACTCCCTTATTTTTTCAAGGTGAGAAGATGTTGAATTTGATTGTTTCCTCTCTTGTTTCGTCAAGGTTGAGATGTGAAATGAAAATACTATTCTCCTTGATTTCGTCAAGTTGAGCATTTTGAAAGAAAATCAAATGAATCAATGAAATTGGAATTGGAAGGAATTGGAAAGGAAATTTGGAATCAAATGGTATTAAAGTTATGAAAATAGTCCTCATTGCATGCATACTTTAATTTTCTCGCACTCGCATCTATTGTCCCAATTTTAGAGATATTTGGCTATAAATTATCTCTACTAGGCTTTTGCCTAACCCTCTATTTTTAGGTACAGAGTCACTTACTTAGCCAATAAGATTGAAGGTCATTCCTTATCTTGCTTTGGAGTATGGCGCATGATACCCCTTTCTTTGGTATCATTTACTTTTATGTTATCTTGTCTTTCTTTAAATTCATTTACCCGAATTGTATTTGATTTGGATTTGTAAAACTCTTTAAATCTTCATTGCTTGCTTGTGTGCTTGTATTCTCATCCCCCTTTATTTTTTTCACTTTGGATTGGGTAGGAGTTTTAATACTTATCCAATGTTGTCATATCTTTATATTTTAAAAACATTGTTTGAAATTTTTGGGGCGTGACAACTTGATATCAGAGCTTTCCGTTTCGAAGACTTAGGCCTTTGGGGAGACATTTGGTCTCAATGGGTGCATTGTTTTGACTGGCATTCAGGTGATGTGCTTGGAGTGCTTGTGTTTTCATTGCATGAGGTATTACTATTTTCTATAAATTAATTTATGGGATCATTCCTAGAAAATTTGTGTTTGATGTGTACTAGAGTGATGTCGATCCTCTAGTGGATCCCTTGAGTTAACCTATTGTCTCTTTTGAGTGTTGATCCAACTTTGTTGATTTTGCGTGGTTCTTGCCTCCTATCCGGGATGTGGACTCTAGATTTCAATTTTGTATGTCAATCTTCATTCTTGGATGATCCTTTTCTTAGCTTTAAGAAGTAGATCTTGTATGAGTTTACCTAGTTAGAACACCAAATTCTTTCCCTCCAGGTTGAGGAGGTGAGTTGGATGTAATGTTTAGTGATAGACTTCTTTTCACTCCACATAGGTTCTAGAGGTGGATTGTGGAGAATCCCTCGAATCATTTTTATCATTGATGTCTTTTGCTTGGATTGGTGGATGATGGGTCTAGATATTGACCATTAGTGATGAGGAGACCCGATGTACCTCCTTGATTAAGGTTAGAATCTTGTTTTGCCCCTCAGAGATGTGTGCCCCTTAATAGTTTCTAGGAACCCCTCTTTATCTTTAGGGATTGTTAATGCCCCTATAAGAGGAATTGAACTCAGAGTTGAGTTGATGAGATTGAATTTGTCACTCCTTATGGACATATGGTCTGATTTTGCACATTGTGGATGGATACCTTGTCCGTGTCTTGGGACTGTGCTTGGGTGCCCATGTTGGGTAGTGACCAATTAGTGGAGTAGCCAAGGGTGAATGAACCCCTTATTGATTAGGTGTATGGTTGGATTCTTCCCTTTGGTAGTGTGTCCTTGGGGAGTAAGTAACCAAGGAAGGATTAAATGATAGTATGTATCGGTGTTGTCAGTTGTTTCACCATGGTAATTGAAAATAAGACCCCTACATAGGGATATTATGCTGGAAAATCTGCATAGTGAGTGCAACAAGAGGTGTGTTTAGGTGGTTTTTGTTGGACCCGAGTGATTGAATGAGTGTTCTACTAAGTATGTGGATAATATTCGGGGCCATAAAGGCTAATTGGAGAATGAAATATATGTGTGATGACCGACAATCATGGTGTAAGGAGTGTGTTGACATAAAACTTATTTTGGAATTTGAATGATGTTGGGTTTGAATGTGAACCTGGATAGTTGTAATAGTGTGGATGGTCCACCTTTGTAAGTTTGAGATGTAATTTAAGACTTGTTAGATCATGTCCCTTGTTGTAGAGGATGAAATTTCTTAAGGTTCGAGAGTATTGTGCTTATAGTATGTTGGACGATTGCATTTGACTTGAGAATTTGAGGTAAGATCTCTTCTGGTTATGAGGGTTTTGGCATTCATAGTTTAAATTCGATGGGATTGTGGACTGGATTGTGAAATTGGAGTAGAAATGCCATGGGAAAATTAAAAATGTGGTAATGTTTGGATCCCATCTTCTAATTGGGATATGGTTTGGTGTTAAAAGTCAAATGCAAGGCATGTTTAGGCATGGAGTGGAATGTCTAGTGAGGAATAAAGGATGTTGATGAGATGTATATGGGACATTCATGGAGTGCAATATAAGAGCTTTAGGCATTAGAATATGGCATGCACTAGAATTGTGGAACTAGGGCAAAGAGGGTCACAATTTAGAAATGGTGAAGGAATGAAAAATGTAAGTGTGTTGACTAGGAGTAAGTGATCCAGGTGGTGTGTGTTGGTCAAGTTGTTTGATCTTGGTAAGATTGAAGAGGTGTTGTTAACCCTCATTCAAGTATTATGAGTCAGTGGTGATGTGCAACAGATTTATCGATGAGAATGGGAACCTCGTAAAGACCTTTCCATCCCACAAGGAAATGTATGGGTTGAGTTTGAAATTGAATGTGGTAATTCAAAGTTGGGCAGGTTGTAGACCTCCTGGGATCTGTTCTGTGTTATTGAACCATGGCTGCAGTTGAGATGATTTAACTTTCTATCCTATTCTAGAAAGTTGGATCTGTAGTAGATTGTCGTCTATGCTTGACCTCTCATATGTATATCCTTGACTGGTGGTCGTTGTTGTCATGTCTTGGACTGTTGATACCCACTTTTGTCATCGTGTTTGATCTACTCTAGCTGATGGGAAACGTGAAGAATTGACTTCTTGGGTCATTTTAAATTCATGTGCTTGGTGCTGCACTGTTGTATTCTATCCCAGTGCAGGCTTCCTGGCTTGTGTCCCTTACTGTCTGAGGCATTTTGTCACACCCATTCCATTTACTTCCCTTAAAATCCTTAGTGTAATAAATATTACAAGTAAGAATAAGTAGTAATAAAAGTCTAAGTGAAGCACTTGGACCTAATTAAGGTTTTTTAAGTAATGTGAAGTTATAGGAGAGCTTTATGGGTAATTAGAGGCAATTAGAACTTGTAAATCGAAGTTGGGAATGGGGAATATGAGTCTTTATGACTCCAAATCAGATTTTAGGGGTCTTGAATGCCCTAACTCCCCTTATCATTACACACCAAAAGCTGTGAGAAGAGAGAGAGAGAGAGAGAGAGAGAGAGGAAGAAGCCATTGAAGGAGGCCCCTTAAGCTTGAAGCAAGACTCAAAAATTCATCCTTAATCCATCACTACACCTAAGGTATGTATTCCTACACTTGAAAACGTTAACATACTAGAATTTGGGGGTTAGAAAGTAGGGTTTATACCAAAAACGAAATCCTAGATCTAAAAACTTAAAATCTTGATTTAGACCTCCATTAGGTGTTTGTGGGACTCCCAAATGGAATATGTTAGTCTTATGGGATAGGAGACTATGAGGTTATATGAGGTTTGTCATTTGGGGTCATATAATCGATTTTTTTTTGGATTTGGTGAATGAGGATGTGAACAAAATCACAGAAATAGTTTACTATTAGCGACCAGTATGAGCACGGTATGCCGGCCGACATGTCGGGCGGTATACCGAATGCCTACCGAATTTCATAAAATTTGGGTAGTAGGTTTCCCCTTAGGAGTTTATGAAAAATGGCTTAACCGGTATACTGGACAGTATACCGGATTTTGGCCAAATCGGGCAGTAGGTTTTGGGAGTTATCAAAGAAGAAAATTAAGCCTAACCGGCATGTCGGGCGGTATGTCGGTTGCATACTGGTCCCATACTGTTCAGGGTAAAAGTTGGGAATTCATTTTGTTTTGTCCAAGGGTTAGTCTAAGGTTGGTCTTAGATCTTATGTAAGGATGCTTGGGAGCCCTAATGGGTATTAGTAATCGAGATGGGCCACTAAAAACCCTACGTTACATGATTAAACCAATATAAGGGCTTCACTTATCTAACTTAAACCCTTTTAATAGGTGAGGTGCCCAGACCTACATAGCAACTTCAGTAATACCTTTGGGACTTCATGTACACCTTTGGTGAGTATGTTAGATCTTTTCAATGCATGTTTTCCTTATGTGATTTCATGATGGCGTGCTTGATTGGCCTATGTGTTTCCTCACTTGTTCTACATAGTGAATACATGTCCCTTGCATGATTGGATGTCTCTTGAGTGTACCTTCCATTCCATGCCTTGTCTTGCTTTTTATTATGGACACTTGATGTACTTGAGTTATGCCATGTTAGTTAACGTTGAAATGTAAAGCATGATCTCAACACATGGATCCTTGGAATGTATGATGGAAAAACACCCTATGTGAAGTTATTAAGTAACTTAAAGAGGAATACCCCAGCATACTTGACTATAAGTAGTGAGGCCAAGTGTGGGGTGATATGGGCTTGATTGGTTCTCCCATGTTGCAATGCATTGCTAAATGGGGCTAAGGCCGGGGACCCAACAGGAGTGTCCGTATTACATTGTGGTCTAACCATCGAATTAATGAAGTTATATAAATGAATGAGAATTTACCATGAACAAAGGGTCATGTCATGTTAATGAAGAATGAAAAGGATATGTGTTACATGCCATGTATTGTCCTACTCCTTTATGTGTTTTACTTGTTATAACACATGTTCACTTACGGATTGCATACATCGTTTTGTATCTGTAGAGAATTTTTGTGTTGTTATTTGTTTCCGGGTTCATAAAAACTATCGGGCTATGTAAAAGTTTTATTTAATTTTCGTAGAATATTAGATAAGACTGAATCATGGTGGGATTGAAGAAATAAAGATTGAAGAATTGAAGAATTGAAGTTGCAACCTGAAGACGAAATTCAAGAAATGGCTCACAAAGGTATAATATAGGTATAATCGTGCATTAAAATTAAATGTCAAATGATTTTTAAAATTAGACATTGAGAGAATTTTATAAAATCAAAAAATCATTCACTGCATTTATTAAATCAAAAATTCATTCATTGCATAATGCATTACATTTTTATGCTTTTATTGATTTTTGGTCATTGAATTATTTTCGTGTCATTAGTTGCACGCTGTCTAAGATCGATTGTGCGTCTCACGTTTTGTTTAGGATGGTCGATCCAATTTCGTTCCCTAAAGTTTATTAAAAATAGTTTTTGGTAATTTAAAATCTTGAAAATGTTTTAAATAAACTTCTAATTTAAATTTCTTTTAATTAAAATCTGTTGACCCTAAGTTTTGATGGTGTATTATTTAT
>NMUG010003762.1:0-14457 GCA_002855965.1 Monotropa hypopitys
GGTTTAATTAGCTCATATTTTGTAGTATGACTTATTAGAATAAAGGATTAAATGATTATTTATATAATTCAATTTAATTCATTTGAATAGAATCTTGTATGACAAGTGGCATGCTATCATTGGTTAATTTCAATTCACATGTATCATAATCCATGTCATATAATGTCATTCAAAGAGTATATTATTTGTATAAGGAAATAATTCAAAATGACTTGAATGAATATGGTTATAATTGATTTAATATCTCTTAATTAGTCTGAAAATTATACATTGCCTATTTTCTGTCAAATCCTTTACATATTTGCATGGACTAATTAATAAGATGAGCCTATTCAATTTTGGACATCCGGATTGCTCACCGATGAGCCGGTCGGTGAGCCGACTGGTCAGCCGGTCCTCCAGTCGGTCCATGCAACTTCAAAGACAGAATGTTCCTAGGGTTCTTTTATGTGTGTGTGGCTGTCTATTATGCTCTTCGACATCTCTGAAGTTCTCAAGCAATTATATAAAGGAGGAGAAGCATTTTGGTTACAACTTTTGGCTCTTTCATTCTCTCAACCCTAAAGCATTTGCCTCTCACTTCAAGGCTTCAACTTTTACATATTCCTACTGCAAATTTCCAGTAGACTTTCAAGAGAGATCATACTCATCTTTGTCTTTCAATTTCTTGAATCTCTCTTGTGATTGTAAAAATACTCCTATTCAAAGATCATTATTTTCTTGTGATTGTAAAAACAAGGCAACCCCTTGGTTAGGTTAGGAGACCACCCTAGAAGGTTTCTATTTTGTAAGGTTGAAAGGCCACCCTTGAAGGCCCTCAATTGTAGTTCGTTGGGAATCATGATTGTGGTTGCCCTTTCGTTTAGTAGAACATTCACAAATTGTGAAAGCAATGGACGTAGGTAGGGAGAGACACGCCCTATCGAACCACTATATTTTTTGGTGTTCTTTAGCTTTTCAATTCTGTAATTTATTATTTTACATGTTTGGTTTGATTATCGTTTGAATACTACATAATAAATCAAAGCGTTTTTAAATCCCCATTCTTGGAACAAACTCAACGCCGGAAACCGTAACCGTAGCCGTATTGCAACAACTTAGGTGTAACGAAAGGCTTGTGAGTTTTGGTTTTTGAATCCCGATTTATTAATCAAACCTATTTTAATTAAAGTTGGTTTTTGTTTCTTGATTTTTCAAGTTATAGTTTTTATTCGGCCATTAATTAAGTTAGACCAATTCACACACACACACACACACCTCTTGGTTGCATTCGGTACAACAAAAATAATAAATGAAAAATGAGGATTATCATGTTTTTATGGACATGAGAGTCTGTCCAATGTCTGAGGAATATTGGTGCAATGATATGGATTAGAGCCGTTCTCCAGGGTCTGAGAAATATTAGAGTAATCATTGATTGAGGCCGTTCTCTAGGGTCTGAGAAATACTGGAGTAATCATTGATCAGGGTCAGGCTCAGGGTCTGAGAAATACTGGAGTAGTCATATGTTGGAGCATTGACATGTGGTGGGATGTGATGAGATGTGATATGTTGATGGATCCTTTATTTGATCCTTGTGATGATGATGAGTTTGATGATGGATCACTTATTTGATCCTATGATAGATTTTACGATGGACTTATGCTGGATTTTATGTTGAGAAAGAGTTTTGAAATGAAAAGAAAGAAATGAGAAAATAATTTTTAGAAGATATGTAAATAAGATGAATTTTATGGTAAAAGAAAAAGAGAGAAATATGGTTTTGGAAGAAGTAAAAAATTATGATTTTGAAAAGGAAATGAATTCTAGAAAAGGAATTGTCGAAATGAATAAAGAATGAAATAAGGAGAGGAAATATATTTTGGATAGGCTATATGAGAAGTTTTGGTAAGAAATGGAAAAGTGATTTTTAAAAGATATTTGGGAATATTAGTTTAAGAATGAAACAAAAAGATGTATAAGAGACTTAAAGATGATGATTTTGGAAAAAGGAATGGGTCTTAAAAGTAGCTTGATCCGTAGTTATTTTTATTTCTCTTATTTATGATGTTTCATAGTATTTAATGAGCTATTGTTTGCTTACGCATTTTTATGCATCCCTTTTCCAGGTATTCCTTGATTGGAGTTGTACTAGATGTCCATTTGTCCAGCTACATGAATTGTGGTCTATCTTTTACCCCTTTGGATAAGTGAGTTGTGTTATCTTATAGAGAGTTTTATTTTTATTATGTCAGAGGGAGTTTTATTATTTTGTTGTGTCGGCCACTCTAGAAATCTCATCTTGGTTTTTTTATTCCGCATGTTGTAACCACATAACCTCTGATCCTTCTATTTCTCTACTCAACACTTTGCTCATCATACACCTGCCATTCTGTTGACACCAAATTTTGCCCCACCACTTAAACAAGAAGAAGTCCAATGCATGCATTTACCGACCCAAAAGTCCTGCAAAATATCAAGATTCAAAATAACCGTCATCGTGTCAACACAAGCAGCTGAAATCAAATTGTGATGGCGACTATCTCGTCAAAACAAGAATCCTAGTCCCAATCAAAGTCAATTCGGCCTCCAAGGATATTTTGTCATTTTGCTTGATCAAATTAAGGTTCCAAAAGAACAGCCTCGTCATGAACATAATTGGGCAAATTGGACATTCTGACAGTCATCTCTATGTTAAAATAAGAAGATTGACGCTAACTGGGTCTGAATCGGACTCCAGGGGTATTTCGGTAATCTGCAAAGTCAAACTCCATAATATTATTTCAATGAATGCACATTCGGCCGAAGCCAAATATCAACTCTTCAAAGACCCCAAATGAACCAATGACAAGTCCGGAAAGTCAATAATAATTCATGAAATTTACAAAAATGCCCATGTCTGTCGCTAAAATTTGGTTAAGTATAAAAAATAATTTTTCAAAAATACTGAATTTTAAAATAAAAAATCTCAGTAATTGTTTGTTGAAAATTTATAGGGCAACTTCTATTTTTCATAATTTTATAAAAATAAGAAGGTATATTTTGCAAGCAATTACTCGTCGAAAAAAATGTGCAGTTTTCAATTTTGTACTAAGACAGGGGGGGTCAAGATTTTAATATGATTAAAATTTAGATTTTATGGAAATGCCATTAGATTCAAATGGGGGGTTACTTCCTTATTTTCATTAAATAAAATTAAAGTAAAGAAATTGATGATCTTTACTTTAATTTATTTATTGAAAATAAGTCTGAGTTCTGTCCGGATCACGTTTCAACTGTTGTGATCACCTGATGCTGAGACAACAAAATAAATTTGGGAAATAATTTTGGGTCATTACATGTCAAAAGGAGAAAGAAAATTATTTTGGAAAAGTTAACCACTTGGCAAAAGCTAAAGAAAAATCAAGACCAGATGATGCCAAAATGGACAAAACCGACCTTTGGGAGAACTTCCAGACGTCCCAAACAACTGACGCATTTTCCTCTCAACCTGTGGTCTGACCAAAACCACTTCTCTCACTAAAAACCATCCTAAACCTAGCCTAAAATCATCCAAAGTTCTTCCTAACCATCCCTAAAGCCAACATTTTCATCAAACCAAAAAACTGAGCAAAACAGTCCCTAGACCCATCCAAATTAGTAACCAAGATCCAAAAAACAAAGAAAATAAAAAACCTTTTTCAAAATCCATACACCCCTAAATCCTAATCAACTATAACCTAAGCTGGGGTTCTTCCCAGATTTCGTCAACATATTTTCGGCGTAATCCTGTTTTTTTACAGCTCCCTTTTGTAATTTTATTTCACACTAGGAAAGTCTCAATTACCATTTTCGGATTATAGTTTGATATAGTAGGGACAACACCCGAAGACTATAGCTTATTATAACCAAGTGAATAATATCGTTAAACTTATGCTATCATCCATTGTAATTTGACAAGGTAATACAATCGCTTTATTATTTTTATTTATTTGCTGTGATGTAATTTATATTTTCAGCGCGGAAAATACTAATCTATATTTTATCTTGATAAAGTCTACGCTGCATCGGCTATGCCTGCAACATATGACTAACAAGGTAAAATATGATAATGTATCTCTCACGCGCATATACGTTGAAAATGGATCGTTGGCCTTGCACATGGTTCATTTTCCGTTACCATAAAGTAGGTATTTGAGAACTCGTAAAATGATCTTTCGACTAACGTATGCTATGACCGACAAGCCATGTGATCATCTTTCGAATTTAAAAAAAAAGTCAATTTTATCAATTCCGGTCCATCCGATATTTCATTTTTTCTTCGCCATTATAAAATTGGTATTCAAGAATTCGTTTAATAATCTCGGCTAACGTATGGCTTAGACCAACAAGCCACCTGATTATCAGTCGAATTTTTAAAGATCAATTTTATCAAATCCGGTCCTTCTAGTATTTTATTTTCTATCGCAATAAAATTGGTATTTAAGAATTCGTTTAATAATCTTTCATCTAACGTATGGCTTAGACCGACAAGTCACTTAATTATCATTCAAAATTTTGAAGATCAATTTTATCAAATCTGATCCTTCCTATATTTTATTTTATTTTAAGCCGTAATAAATTGGTGTTCATGAGTTCATCCAATGATCTCTTGGCTAACGTATGGCTAAGTCCGACAATCCACTTGATCATTCCTCAAATTTAAGAAAATCAATTTCATTCAAGATCGGTCTTTTCAGAATTTTATAATATCGTTCAGTTTGGCGACACCAGCACAGTATAGGTATATATATATATGTCTATATTATAATGTTTTCTCTTTCCTGCATTCTCTCTTTTTTCACGCAAAAATATCAAATCAAATAAATCTCGTGATTCGGGTCACTAGCGAATTAAGTAATCGGGTGACTTGGATCAAAGAAATAATTTGTGAGCAAATTTTATTGGATTTCTTGTTATTCTTTCGGGATTGTCAATTAAAAATTAAAACAATCAAATCAAATAAATCACGTAATTCAGGTCACCGGTGAATTAAGTAACTGAGTGACTTAGATCAAGGAAATAATTTGTGAGCCAATTTTATTAGATTGCTTGTTAATCCTTCGGGATCATCAATTAAAATAAAAACAATCAAATCAAATAAATCTCGTCATTTGGGTCACTGGCGAATTAAGTAACTGGATGGCTTAGATCAAGGAAATAATTTATGAGCCAATTTTATTGGATTGCTTATTTTTACTACGATATCATCAATCAAAAATCAAAATAATCAAATCAACAAATCTCGTGATTCGGGTAACTGGCGAATTAAGTAATCGGGTGACTTGGATCAAGGAAATAATTTGTGATCCAATTTTATTGGATCTCTTCTTATTCCTTCGGGATTATCAATTAATTAAAATCAAAATCAAATTAATAAATCTCGTGATTCGAGTCACTGGCGAATTAAGTAACCGAGTGACTTGGATCGAAGAAATACTTTGCAAGCCAATTTGTATTGGATTGTTTATTATTCCTTCGGGATTTTCAAATAAAACTTAAAACATCAAATAATCAAATCACGTGATTCGAGTCACTGGCGAATTAAGTAACCGGGGGACTTGGATCAAGGACATAATTTGTGAGCTAATTTTTAATTGGATTGCTTATTATTCCTTCGGGATTATCAAATCAAAAACCAAAAAAATAATCAAGTTAATAAATCCTGTGATTCGAGTGATTGGCGAAATAAGTAATCGGATGACTTGAATCAAGGCATAATCTGTAATTCAATTCCTGTTGGCTACTTATTATTCCTTTGGGATGTCAAAAAGTCAAATAATTAATATACCGAAATTCTGCTCGTTCAATAATAGAAAATCACAAAAATAATCTATCTTAAAAATTCAAAGTTTTTCACAACAAAATTTTGGCCATTTTTAAATAAAAAATATATTCAAAACTTCAAAAATAAAGTACATTCAAGATTTGAAAAATAAAAAATACATTCAAACAAAATGTTTCTCAAATTAAAACTACCAAAATTGTAAAAATCTTATAAACAATCAAAATTCTAAATTCATTCCCGTAAATTTTCTATTTCATATTTTATTATCTCTTAGCCGAGAAATCTTTGAATTTGGTTAATAAAAGGGTTTTTTAATGTAGTACCGTAAGAGCGATGTAAGGTGTCTAATATTTTCCCTACTCATAACAGTAAATTTCCGAATCCAACTCTGGTATACGCAAACCAAATCTTTTCTAAAACTGGTGACTTGGCACACCATAACACTATGTCGAGATGACTCTAAAAATAAATTAATAATAGAATGCAATTTTTTTACAACTGCAAAATGTTATTAATCTGACATCTCTATTTCAAAGATAAATTCCATCTGTCCTATTTTTAAAATTACACGTCGCATTTAAGCCAAGAAAAGAACAACGCCTTCCTGCGCGAGCAAGTGCGGATTGGAAAATTTTTGGGGTGCGACACATTCATACTGTCGATGGCTCACGTATGTTGGTCGATCATATAGGGACTGCATCTCATACATCTCTTCTTGATACCTATTTTATTCTCAAACTCACTTTAAACCTTATATCTGGTGGTCAACTATGTGAACTTGGACTAAATGTCATCTTCTTTGCTTTTAGGTGTTGTGTCAGGATCCAAAGACAGAACAAACTCTTGGGATAGGTCATAAGGTTGATCGTCTCTTTGAGCTCATCAACCTCCACATTCTTTCTCACCTAACTCCATCCTTTCAGACGGTTGCATTTGTCTCCTCTATCTCCTTCCTCAGTCTTTGGCATTCTCGCCTAGGTCATGCCTCTACTGGTCGTCTACAAACTTTAGTATCTAGTGGTCACTTAGGGTCTATTAATAATGAGCCTTTTAATTGTTTATCTAGGCAACTCACCAAACAATCAACATTATCGTTTAATAAAAGTGATTCTATTTTCCATGAACCTTTTGACTTGATCCATTCTGATGTTTGGGGACCGTCTCCTACCTCCACTATGGGGGATCTAGATATTGTCATCTTTGTTGATGATTACTCTTGTTATACTTGGATATACTTGTTTCACAATCGGTCAGAGATACCACAACTATACTGTGATTTTGCAAACATGGTCAAAACTCAATTCTCCCGCAATATCAAAGCACTTCGTGCTGACAATGCTGCTGAATATAAAGACTCATATGTTCTCAGTTTCCTTCAGCATCATGGCACTCTTCTTCATCGTTCATGCGCTGGAACTTCGCAACAAAATGGTTGTTTCGAGTGCAAACACATCATGAACACTGTTCGCGCCCTTCTCATTAGTGCATCTTGCCCTGAACATTTTTGGGTCGAAGCTGCTCTCACAGTTGTTTATACCATGAACCATGTTCCTTTTCCCCTTACTGCAAATCTATCCCCCTATGAGCGTCTATATGGTTATCCTCCTACATATAGTACTCTTAAAATCTTTGGTTGTGCATGTTTTGTCTTACTTCAGCCTCATGAGCGCACCAAATTAGAATCTCGTGTCGGTCTCTATTGCTTATTGGGCTATGGTATTGAACATAAAGGCTATATGTGTTGGGATCCCTACTCCAAACGTCTTTGTATGTCTCGACATGTTAGTCTTCTAGGAACACAAAGTGTTCTCCTCTATGTCCCAATTTCATCTATCCCCCTCTAGTACATCTTCCTTCTTCATTGATCCTTCAAACGATCTATTTCCTAACACCCATGATACAAATAGTACTCCCTCTCCAGATTCAACATCCATGCCAATTCCTCCTGCCACTTCTCCAGATACAACATCTTCATCCATTCCGCCTGTCTCATCTGACTTGTCCACCATGACCCCTCCTGAGCTATCTAGTCCGTCTAATGGTTATGTACTATCTTCTGATCCCTCTAGACACATTGACCGTGTAAGAACTCTATCTGATTATCTTCGTGATTATGTTGTATTTTCTACTATTCTCTCACAACATGGGCCTCAGTTTTATCGTGAGGCCACTTTCGAAGAATGCAAATCAAAATCACACTTGAGAATTAGTAGATCTCCCTAGTGGCAAGCAAGCTATGGGCTACAAGTGGGTTTATAAAATTAAAACTCACTCCGATGGTTTCATTGATTGCTACAAAACACGTCTCATAGCCAAAGGTTTTACACAGAAGTATGGGATCGATTATGAGGAGACGTTTGCCCAGTGGCTCATCTCACTTCAGTTCGCTGCCTAATTGCAGTCGCTGCCGTTCGCCATTGGGAATTGTTTCAAATGGATGTGAAGAATTCCTCCCTCAATAGTGACCTTGCAGACGAAGTCTATATGCGACCTCCTCCAGGTTATTCTACACACCCTCATCAAGTCTGCAAACTTCGCAAAACTCCCTATAAACTCAAGCAAGCTCCGCGGGCTTGTTTTTTCAAGTTCAGTACTATCATTGGAGACTTTGGGTTCACTTCCAGCCCTTATGATTCTTCCATATTCATCCGGAGACAGATCGGGGCACTATACTTCTGCTCTTCTATATGGATGACATAATTATTACAGGGAATGACTTGGCGGGCATCTCAGATCTCAAGACATATCTAAGTCAGCATGTCGAGATGAAAAATATCGGCAAGCTCAATTACTTTCTGGGACTCGATCACTTCTAGTTTCGCGGGATACTATCTTTCTCAGGCCAAGTATGCTTCTGATCTTCTTACTCGTACAGGATTCATAAACTCCAAGACCTGCACCATTACACTTGAGCCCATCTCTAAGATTACACCTACAGATGGCACGTCTCTCAATGATCCTACCTTATATCGACAGCTTGTTGTGAGTCTTGTCTATCTCACAGTTACTCGGTTTGACATTGCCTATGTCGTCCATATTGTCAGTCAGTTTCTCTATGCTCCTCGTTTATCCAACTATGACGCATCGCATTCTTACATACATCAAAGGGGCCATGTTTTATAGTCTTCATTTCTCTGGTCACTCTTCATTTGAGCTTCGTGCCTACTTAGATGCAGATTGGGCCAGTGACCCCACTGATCGTCCATCCACCACTGGGTATTGCTTCTTCCTTGGTGATTGTCTTATTTCTGGTGCAGCAAGAAACAAACTGTCGTCGCTCAATCAGGCACAAAAATTGAATATCGTGCTCTTGCTGATGCAACTCGGCAAATTTTCTGACTTTGCTAGTTAATTGAAGATATGAACGTCACTCATTCTACTGCTACTATCATCAGTTGTGATAATCAAAGTGCAATCCAGACTGCTCACAATGATGTCTTCCATGAACGCACAAAACATATTAAAATTGATTCTCACTTTGTGCGTCATCACCTCACCCGCGGCACCATTGGACTATTATCAATTTTTCCGCCGATCAAACTGTTGATATATTTACCAATGTGCATCCTCTTGGGCGATTTCAAGATTTAGTTTCCAAATTCAAGTTGATCTCCATTTTCCACCTTGAGTTTAAGAGGGGTTGTTAGTGTATATTTTGTATATATCATTTGTGCATTTGTCCAACATTAGAAATATTGGAAAACATCACCCTTAGGCTAAGTATATAAATAGGACATCCATATTGTAAACAAATCACATCATTCAATACACGTACAGACAGTAACAATGTAGGTATTGAGCGGTGTTTTCAGAGGTGAAAGCGTGAGGCGAGGCATAAGCCTCGAGGCGTTGAGGCGAAAGCATTTTGAGTTTTATTTTTAATATTTATAAAACATAAAATATCGTAAAAATTATAAGAAATAAGGGGAAAATAAATAAAAATCGCCCAAAAAACAATGGCATAAAGACTCAAATCCAAGTTCAAATGTTCCAAAATAACCCAACCCCAAGTTTATTACCCTGATCAGTAGCTAAACACAGGAGGGGGAGGGAGAACAGAGAGAGAGAGATACCTGATGCCCGAAAGTCAAAACCCCAGCTGTAGAAATGGCTGAAGAAGACTCAGAAACAGAGCTTATTCGTTGTTGTCGAAAGTCGATAGAAACAAAAACACAAACACAAAGAAGACTCTAGCGAGACGATTGCCTTTCTACCTGGGTGCAAAAGGCGACCCAAGCATACACCTCCACCACCCGTCGACTGAAAAGGCCTATGGTGCTCTTCGGTTGAAATTTAATGCCTTGAGACACTATCCTAATGGGCACCCCAACCCCGCCTTTGAAGACACTATATTAAGGGGAAAACAGGAGAGAGAGTGTAAGGCCTCGACCCGATAAATAGGCTTAAAAATAAATTTAATTAATTATCCCTATATTTTTAGAAAATTTTGAGAATTTATTGGAGGCAAAAAGAAGGGTGCAGGCTTAAATACATAAAATGAACTAGGGGCCAAAGTGTAAAGGAAGAGGAGTTAAGAAGCCCAACCCGAGACCCGTCCGGAACCCAGCAGGCCGGACCAGCCTAGTCCAGACCGACCGGCCCAGCTCAGTCTAGACCCGAGCTCTTCAGTGACTGCGCGGCAGCTCTGCCGAGCTGCAGGGTCAAGTCCCATCCGGACTGACCCGCCGCCTGACACGGATGGGACAACTCAGTCGCAGGTTGACTGACAGCATCAAAAGGTTCAAACTTGACCCAGATGGGATAAGTCACTGACTTGTTCGGCTGGGCTAAGGTTATGTCAATCCGAGCATTTAATGCACCCAATCCTCCGGACTCCTATATAAACAACCACTCTCAGCATTCAAAGCTCCACCAAACCCTCCCCTTGCATTCAAAGTTCTAGAGAGAGAGAGCTATCCTCCGGACAGCCATTGTTCGGCCAAGCCCTGCCCAGAGTGAGAACTCTTGTCCGATCAGTCTCAGCCTTCAACCAGTTCACAACATCCTTCAGATTATGTTGCTAACCACTGCCCGGACCAACATTCCCCGGACCAGCAGCAGCTCGGTAACCCAGTTGGGAACCCAAGAGCTCACTCAGGTACATCTTAAATCCTTCGGTTAACATTTATGACCCTTGCGTCAGCTCGGCAAGTCCCTCAAAGGACTTGGCCGCACTGCCTTCAGCTCGGTAGCCCTTCCTTCAGCTTTGTCGAAGCAACCAGACCTCGTTCTTTAGATTGACACTTAACCAAACATGTCCGAACAAACCTTTGGACCCTCCGACTGAACTCATTTCAGCTCGGCACTCATGCCCGGACCACCATAGTACATTATTCACCTCTTTTTGTGTATTGCCGACCTCCCACTTGTCGAAGCACTGCTGCTCGGCAGAAGGGACTGTCCTTCTTATCTTAGTTAAGTTTTCTCAGCTCGGCTACATGTTTTATTGTTCGGACAATTAGTTCTTTGAACTTGTAATCACCTTATAAACCTTTTCGATTAATCAGAATGACCTAAGCAATGATCCCCGCACTGCCAATGCTCGATAGTAACCTTGATTGGTTGTTCAGCAAACTGCCTGTTCGGCAAGTCCTCAACTCGGCAAATGTTTTAGCCCAGCCACCTATGAGGCCGACAACCTTTGCTCGGCTGCTCGGCATAACTTATAAAACTGCCCCAGTAACCTTTCTGCGCCTTAGTAGCTCGGCAACAGGACCCTTCGGTCCAGAGTGCCCTCCGGACCAATGTCAAACAGTCACCCATGCTAAACCAATCGGCCACTGTCCTCCGGACAGAAGGCCTTCGGCCAAGAACTCGGCCAGACGACCAGTGGCAATCCGGCCAAACATGGTCCGGCAGCTCAGCTCGGCCAGTACCTTAGCAGCTCGGCAATTGTCTAGAAATGATGTATTTTGGATATTGGCAGATTTGAGGTCATTGAGGAGTATTCGAGAAGGAAGTAAATCATATCAAGGTGAATCTCTATATGCCATTGTTACTCGTACGATTTTAAACATGCTAAACATTTGTAAATGTATGATTTATGCTATTGAGCATTTCACCCTATTATATTGTCTATTCGCAAAAGAAAAATAGCATGTACTCTCTTTATTACCATGAATTGGCAAAATAGGAAAGATATTTTATGATTGAACAATATGAACAGTGACACGGTTGCTCGCCGCCGGGAGCGGGATCTGAAACCGGCGAGGTAGTGGTAATAAGGTTGGGATCATGAAGCTAGGTGATCAATGGGTGATATCACACCATCTCTCTCTTTGGGGTCGCTTCCTAAAACACTGGTACCGTGAAGAGCAACATGATAAGATCATGTCGAGAAATCCGAAATGAAAACGAAAAAATGCAAACCAAAGTTAGCTATGAGCCGAAGGACGTTTCGAGAAGGCCATAGGCTTAACTATTCAATCATATGCAATTACAGGATTTGGGCTAATAAGCCCTTCACTTATTATGTTGAAAAATGAAAGAAAGATGATTTTGATAATATGTTGTTTATCCATGAAAACTTGTAACCTTGACATATCCTGATTCATTCTAGCTTTATGCCTATGCATTTTCTAAAACTCTTTTCAGGTATCGAGGAATATTAGCTATGGAGGGTTGTCACTTTATTTTTCCTTTTGTTGTACCTTCCTTTGTAAGGCCATTATGAGCCTCTTTTATTATGTATCAGCTGAGATGTTATGAATCACATTTATGCACATTTTGGGTTTTGTTCAACGCTTCCGCTATCATTATATTATTGTGATGAGTCCCTAAACTCATTATCAGTAGGCCTTTGCGAGCTTGCTCGTTGGCCGGTCATGACCCGTTTAGGGTTGGGTCGTGACAGAGAGCAAGAGAGTAGTGAATGGAATGTGACAATATAGGGTTTGATGATTGGGTTCGCAGAGATGGGGACGTGTGAATGGACAGTGGAAACAATCATTCAGCATTCCAACACATGGAAAGAGACGAAGACGGAAGTGGGGACCAGAGAGAGAGAAGATAAGGGAGGAAATGGTAGTGGTCGGTGGCGACATTGTGCAAAGAGGGAGGGAAGAGGTAGACAGCACCGGCTGGGGTTGAGGGAGAGAGGAAGGAGAAGTGCAGTGGCAAGGGGAAAGGCGGAGGAAAGAGGGGGCCAATCACAAGTAGGCGAGCGTATGTAGGTGAATTTTTTTAGTAGATCTACAAGTTGGATTATGTAGCACCTTAAGATTTAATACCAATGAAAACCAGTCGAGCAATTTTCTTTTTCCGCTCTCCATGAGATTATGTAAAATAGTTTCAAAATGCCTATGTTTTATGGTGGGTCTGGATGGCTTTAGCTATGATACCACTTAAACACACATTGCACATTCGAGATCAAACAATCCAAAAATTGGAGATCCAAATGACACTGTACACTAGGGACTAAAGGTATTATCAAGCGAAAAAATATCATCTTTTTCACATACCTCGTTGAGAACTTTTTCCATTGCATCAAGATATTTATCAGAGGGTCTGCTATATGAGGTATCCCCCACTGAATGTAGTAAATCTAGATCTGCTTCTGCATCTCCGGCTTGAGCCTCCTCCCAGTCACTATCCTGCCACAAACATCCATTCAAATGCTTAATCAACGATTCTAATATGCAATAAAGATAATGCAATAAGCTAAAAGACAATCTTACCTCATCGTCACCACCCAAAACTTGTTCTTGAATCTCTATCAAAACATCAGCCAAAAGAGCCAGTATCTGTTATTCACAGTGAGGTCGAGTTAAGAGGCCATTCAATAAATTTAGGGGAATTCTGGATACAACCACTCAAATACTGAATACAGCCCGCTTCGGAAGTTTGTGTCCGAATGATTCCGCTTCGGACACAAACTTCCGAACAAAATAGGATATTTCGGAAGTTTGTGTCCGAATGGTTCGACCAAATTAGGAAGTTTGTGTCCGAATAGTTCAAAAATTTTCAAAAAAAAACATTCGGAAGTTTGTGTCCGAATGTCAAAAAATTCAAAAAAAACATAGGTTGTATTTAGCATTTGAGTGGCTGTATATAAAACTCCACATAAATTTATGATATATACCAGTGATTTTCATGGGCAGCTCTTTTACCAGTGATATTCACTGAACTTCACTTAGTTTCATTTTCATTACTGTAATTAAATTCAAGGGGGAATGAACAGAAATCATTTTGTAGTATTATTCGTACAAGTTAGAAAAAGAACATAAAATGTGCCACTGAATGAATAAGTGATAATATCACGTTTACCACTGTTAGCACAATGAAAATTATCTGACGCAAAACATGACACGTCCACAAGGTGAACATATGTTGGATTAATATGTAACAAAATCAAATAGTTGGGTTATGACAAAACAATGGAACCAATATGTGCCATATGGTTGGAATTGCAACGAATAGCCTTATCCATCCAATAAATATCTTTGGCACGACAAAAGAGATACCTTTGCAGGAAGCGACATTGATGTCCACTGATCAGGAGCTAATTTAGCCTTTGAACGAGTGATTATCCCTGCAGTGGACTTCACATGAAGTTGAATAAGTTCTTGAACGAATTTGACCCATACAATATGAGGTTAAAGATATGTCCTCACCTTAATTATATGACCTTGGACAGTGATTTTCCCCAGTTCAATATGCCTTGTTGACAACAA
>NMUG010003763.1:0-14458 GCA_002855965.1 Monotropa hypopitys
TGCGAGCACCCACGACATTGCGCAATGGGAGTTGGACTGGGCCCTCTCGGTGTGCCGGGGAATCACTAAGAATTATACGTCTATCGGTTGACGAGCCCTTAGTATCGGAATTAGCCGAAACTCAATATTATTTGATGATTGCCCTTATTGTTCTATAAGGTGAGGAATTAAACTAACAAGAAAATCTTGGAATTTAAAAGGGAATTGGAAAATGTTTGAACAACGGAAATGAGTCGTTTAAACTATGTAGAACGTGGTACTTGGACACTTTTCTCCCTATGTCTTGTTTAGGCCGTACTTTGGAAAATGTGATTGGACACCGTTGAGTTCTTTGAAAAGAAATTGTGGTTTACTCCTTTTAAAGCTTTGAGATCTATTGTATTGCATCATTTACATTCTTTGCATTGTCACACACTTGCACCCCAATATTATAGACGGTAGGAGATAGATTATCTTTACCAGGCGGCGGTGCCTGACTCTCTACTTTTGTAGGACTTGTTCCCTTGATTGAGAGTGGCTGCAGGATCCTTCACAGGACTTGAGGTTGGACTAGACTGTAGTGATGGATTGCCTTTCTTTTCAGTCTGTAGTTCTTTACTTTTCTGTTGGCCACCTTATACAGGATTATTTTATAAAATCCTATTTCGGCCCTTGTGTTTTAGTTGGGGCATTGTTGTACAGGGTTGTGTTATAAAACCATATTCGCCTCTTTTATTTGTATCAGAGTAGCGCAGGCATGTGTTATAATAAGTAGTGTGTGTGGTAGATAGCACCTTATTTACTTGTTTGGATACTCATTTCCTACTTCTAACATTTCTCGTTGTTTAATTCAAAAAAATTTATGTTTCAGAATTTGGGAGTGTTACAGGGGTTGTGGAAAAAATGGAACAAAAAAATTCTGGTATAGTCAAAACCCGAAAAGGGGGCTATAGCAAAAAGGGAAAATCATGTACAGTCAAAACCCAAGAGGGGGCTGTGGCAAAAATGGAAAATCCGGTACGGTGAAAACCCAGCAGGGGTCGTAGCAAGAAAGGAAATGAAAAAAATGCATCCGGCATAGTGTCTTTAACATAAAGGGCTATGGCAAAAATAGATGCAAGGAAATCATGAAGAAAATCGAAAAAGCAAAAAAGAGAACGGGTATCAAATCGAAGTTGCAAACACACCAGTTTCTGAGGAAATCAACAAATGGGTCACGACCGGGATTAGTCCTCATTTCTTATGTCAATCGGATTCTTAAAAGATTCAAGCCCAAGGCGATGAAGGGGTTGAATTATCTTGTGCTAAGATCTTAAAGTCAAATGAGTGAATCAGATGAATAAAATGTTCCAACCAATGAGTAAGATTTATCTTCTTGTTCATTGCCTAGAGAAATATAAATGCTTGCAGATATATCAAATGCTTTATTTATTATATTGCAAGAAACAGAAATGTCTATGCATGAATAGACTGAAAGTGAAGCATAACAACGTTTCAACTGAGAAAAATAAGGAAAATACATGGCGAGCAGCGAAAAAAACAAGATACAAATCAAGGAGGACCGCTTTGGAGAGAAAGATCATCCAACATCTGAAGGAAGGCTAGACAAATCTCCTGATAATGATGGGTCATGGTAGTGTCTATCTCAACTCCTACCAAATCAATGTCGACAACACGACGAAATATCTCTACATGTGTCTGGATCTGCATCTGATCAGGATAACCCCCAGGGAACAAATGGCTCAGAAAGGAAAATCCACTGTGCAATCTGTCCATGGTGCGGAAGTACACCCCTCTCTCAACAATCAACTCATGATAAGCCTTTTCCAAGAGCCCTTCCATTTCTTCAATTTTAGCTGTCTGATCTCGATGAGAAGATCCCAGCGTTGCTAATCTTTCCTCAAGAGAGATCTTTTGCGAAGTAAGCTTATCAACGTGGTTTCGAGTCTCGGCCCGAACCCGATCAAAATGGGCAAGCTCATTTCCCAAGCGGATTATCTCAGAATGACCCATCTCATAATCGCGGGAACATTGTCTCAGTAATCCTTCTAATCTAGCCACCGCAGAGGTAGATCTGGAAGAACTGTGGGCATTGTCAAGGGCTACTTGAAGAGCGTCCATCGTGGTTTCGGTAGTAGAAAGTTGTCGTTTCAATTGATCCAACTTTGAGCGAAGCTTATCCCTTTCATTCATAGCAGATGCAGCACGGCCAAGAGCTTCGTCTCGCTCCCGACAGAACTGAGCAGCCTAGATCCTAGAAGTGGCCATCTGAAGAGTATGCCCAGAAACTTTCCTGGTTATAGGCGGCATTTGTTCCAACAAAGGAACATGATCTAGACGAATTGGGAAAATGGAGAAGAATCTGTTTCCAATAAAATTTCAGCCGAGAGCCAATCCAAATATGCGTCTGATACACCCGGGGCATCCTGAGTTTGCGAAGATGAAATGCACACACGGTGATTCCAAAATGCGAAGGCCTCCAAAACAAGAGGATGAACGAGATCACCAAAAAAGTCAAAATAATACTTGCCACTGCCAGAAAGCGAGAATGATAACGAAACATCATGTCTGAGTACAAACTGTCGCATCACTCAGCATCCAAAGTAAGGCACAACGTCTCAAAGACCAACCAGGGGAAGAAAGGCTAATCCCAAGCCATGAACTGTAATAGCATAATCAAGAGCGCTGAATACTCCAATGTTCCAAACAATGGTATCAGGGGTAATACTTTCTAAATATCGAACCCAGGAATCCATACACTAGGGCACGGTGCATAAATGTTACTGCCGAGAAATCAAGAGCTGAAGAGGGATATCCCGAAACCACCTCGGATGGAAAGAGCAGACACCGAAGATGTGCACCACCAACCAAACATAGAGCAACTCCAAGCCGCAACAAAGTTGCGGATCATGCATGAACTGATACAGGGTCAAGCCGCAGAAAGTCTCTGTCAAAATAGATGGAATGATAGATTGGCCATTAACGACGGCATCAACATAAAAGGCCACGCACAAATCAAGTAATCCATCGCTGCGAGGAAAGAATAAGCCGGTAAGTAATACAAATGCAAAATCCTGGAGGTGCCAACGAGAACCAGCTCCGTCATCCGTCAAGCAAGAAAATTCAGAACCCTTTGGATCATAGCAAGAATCGTCCCCAAACAGACCCCATACAAAATCGGGGCGGATAACCAAGATACCATCATTTTCCTCAATGATCAGAGACTACCTTCTCAAACCTGCCAGTGCAGCAAAGGTAGTCTGAGCCTTCCTACTAGAGGAAGAGCGGGCTAGAACCTCCAGAGAAGATCTCATCCCTATCATAAAGTGATACTCCTCAATAGTAGGAGTCAACTCGTGAAGCCCAAAGAGAAATAGGCTCAGCGAGGGAATCCAGTAGTGAATGATGGCTTCCAGAAAATCCTGGGCCACCACAACAGAAAGCAAGCCAGTAAGTCCACCAAAGACCTGCTCAAACTGAAATTGCTCCGCCGAGGTGAAGGAAGTCCACCACGTCAAGAGTAGAGCAAGAAAAGCCACAGAGAAAGCCATCCTATATGGCACATATGCAAATATCAGTATCCTTTTTATTTCACTGCAAACGAGATATAAAAAAAGAGAAAGAAAGACAAGACGAGACAAAAAAATAGATATATCAAAACGAAGATAATACTAAAAAAGGAGGTCTATCTGTACGAATACATCATAACTGGTACAAAAAATGAGAAGAAAAACAGAGTGCTAGTAGTCTGTAGGTATCAGATATCCCTATTGCGGCTCCTGTCAGATCTATCTCTGCTGGATCGAGATCTCTGCCGTTTGTCTACTAAACTGCGAGCAGGATCCGGTGCACCCTGTCAAGAAAAATAAAATCATTAGCACAGCAAAAAGAAATATATATATATATATATCAAAGCGGAAAGAAAGCAGAGAAAAGGAAGAAAGAAAGAAAAATGTCTAACTTGATCCTGTGGTGGCCGAGGAGGCAAAGTACCTGAACCAGATCCGCTCCGTTGTGTCCAGTGCTGAAACTCCTGGAACTTCTCAAACTGCTGTCTCTGCAAATCCATCTAAGTCTGCAAATCGTGATACTGCTGGCCGGAAACTACATCTCGGGAGCCACCCAGATCCTGGAAGAAACGCTCCTGCTCAGCTCTAATGGACTACCCTCCGCGAACAGGGGTCATAGTGGTGAATCGACCAATATAAACACGGCCGAACCATGAAGCATAATCCCCCACAAGCATCCAGCTGCGAACGTCGACAGAGCCAGGAGTGGTAGAAAGTGCACGTCCAAAAGTAAGGACAGAAGGACTGTCGAGGATGCGAATCTCGCCAGTCACCTGACGCCAGCAATGATCTCCTATGTACAGCTCCGAGGAGGTGAAGGAGAAGAAAGCGCACCTATGGCGAGATAGGAACACCTCCATGGCGTAATCACCCTCCTCGATCATGTGGTGAAAAGGCTGCCAAATAATCTGATCAGGCGTGATCAACTCCAATTGCAAGCGAAGCATGACAAAATCCAGCAGATCAACGGAACAGATTGAGGGTCGAGGCCAGCAAAGTGCACTCGGATAAGCTCCAGGATCCAGCGTAGAAATTGGTCGAGCAAAACTCATGTGCTCGTAAGACCACCAAAGCAAAAAGGGCCAGAACCCAAGCTAAGTAGGGACAGGACAGCTCACTCTATGTCGCATCGCCTGAAAGAAGGTAGCGAAAGTGAAGGAGCCCCAGTCGAAGCGAGTCTCATCAAGGAAGTCAACCAGGCCAACATAGGCAGTAGGAAACTTAGTGCCATTGTTGCTCAGAAATCATGACACTAAGGGGAGAAGCAAGAGTCTCCGGCAACGCTGATACAAAGCAGGACCATCTACAGAAACAGTGTAGAAGGATGGCCCTCCACGTAAAACTGAGCCAGGTACACGCTTGCTGCTCAATTCAAAATGATAAATACCAAGGACACGGTCCAAATCATCAATGGTACCGGCAGTACGACTAACAGGAACACTGCCAAAGCTAAGGCCGGTGATAACAGCCCACTCAAAAAGAGTCACCCCAAGCTTACAGTCTCTTAGATAAAGAGTGTAGGTCTCACTAAATCAATGTTCTGCCAAAGAATAAACCAGTGTATGACAAACACGGAAAGTGGGATAGAAAGGAAGTCTCCAAAACCCTGCTCCAGCAAAAAGTCCCTATATACAGGATGGGTCTCGTTACAGATCGTAATGGCCTGGAACCAAGCACCTCTAAAAATCCTCTCGCGGGGAACAGCTAGTGCTCTCAAAAAGATGGAAGGATGTGATCTCAATCGGGACAATAAGGGAGTATCCCGAACCCTCAAATGCGAAAACTCTGGGAGGATCGTCCGTCCTCTAAGGGTCTCACCAACAACCGATGTAGCAAATCCCTCAAAGAATCCACAACGAGGCACGCCAGCCTCAGGAACCTCATCATCAGAGCGATCCTCATCAACATCTAAAAATGGAGGGTCACTAGCCTCCGAATCAGACCTGACTCTCGAAGGACCAGCCTCATAAGTAGGCTCCTTCCCAGGGCGACGACGTGAAGCCATCCTGAAGAAAATTCAAAGGCAATCAATCAAAAACAGAAAGTCAGAAATACATGCACATATCAGGGGGTATTTCTAAAATTGAATACGGAGCCTTGGCATAAAAGTCAAAATCAAAAATTTAATCCTAGCGTAAGGGTTAATCGGCATTCAAAATCAAAATTTTAATCCTAGTGTGAGGATTAATCGGCGTTCAAAATCAAAAGTTTAATCCAATCGTAAGGGTTAATCGGCGTTCAAAAGGTTTAATCCTAGCGTAAGGGTTAATCGGTGTTCAAAAAATTTAATCCTAGCGTAAGGGTTAATTGGCGTTCAAATTCAAAAATTTATTCCTAGCGTAAGGGTCAATCGGCATTCAAAATCAAATGTTTAGTCTTAGCGTAAGGGTTAATCGGTGTTCAAAATCAAAAGTTTCAATCCTAGCAAAAGGGTCAGTCGGCATTTAACTCCAATTTTTAAAACCTAGCGCAAGGATCAATTTTAATTATGATCGAATTGAAATTTTAGACGAAAAACTTTTAAATCAATTCTAACTTCAAGTGCAACCATGCGTCAAAAACAAATTTTTAAAATTTCTGATACGATCATGCGATTTCAAAAGACATTTCAATGAATTTTTAATTATCAAATGCATTAAATGCGAATTTTTACCGGCTTTTCTTGTTGGCTATTTTTCGGAACTGAATCAACTTAGTAGAATCTTTATATATGATCTTTTCTTGATCTTAATTTTAGTTTGGTTTGGGGTAGCATAGGTAGATGCTCTTATTTCCAAGCTTCGAAGATTCGGATGCGGCTTTTCAGCAACAAATTGGTGTTTTTTATCGTCGTTAAAGTTCATGATTTGACACGTGCTTCATTTGGTAACGTATTCCTTCGTGGTCTTATCCTAGGGTCATGTCTAGTCTTAAAAATCCTTTCCTAGAGTTTTCATATTTGATCCATTGTCTAGTCATGGTTTTGTTTCATGCTCTCTTCTTAATTCTGTCTTGTGCGCAACAGGTAGCGCCCTATTTTCGCGCAACCGGTAGCGCCTATCTTAAATGGTTGCAGAGTTGCAGGTTTCGTAGGAGTTACAGAAACATTTGTAACCGGTTACGCCTAGTGCGCAACTGGTAACGCTCTGTTGGTTGATTTCTTCATTCTCCTATCCGCAACTGGTTATGCCAAAATTTGGCGCTACCGGTTACGGTCTTGCTTGTCTGTCTACAAGCTCATTCGACTGAACCTCGCGCAACCGGTTATGCCCCCGAGCGCTACCAGTTCCGCTTCTCCGCACAGTAAAAAATTAAATTCGTCGATTGCGTTTTTATCATTTATCTTAAGTCATTAGGAGCGTCTTGAGAGGTATTTTGTCCACTATTTCCATATTTTTACCCTAATGTGTTGTATAATGAGACTACATATAAATAGGCTCCTTAATCTCATTCTAATAACATTTAATACAAGAACTTCAACCCTAAAGCCTTGTGACTGATTTTGTGGCTGCTACTTTGAGTTTGAACTTCAAGAACACTCTTGTGGTTTGGTTTTCTCTCATTCTCTCTTGTTTATCTCTCTCAATCTCTTCTTGTTATTCTCTTAAGATTATCTATATTCATAGATTATCATATAAGAAGTTCTTGATTGAGTTTTTGACTTTCATACAAGTCTTGATCTAGGGTTCTAGATTTTCATTACTTGCAAGAGTTTTATTGCTTGGATTTTATCTTTATATATTGAAGAGTTGATTGTGAATCCTAGAGTAGATTCCTTGGTTCTAGTTTATCTCCTAGAAAATTCTAGGGTTTGTAGGTGTTTTTGATCTCCTAGGGTATTCACTCAAAGCCTTGTGCTTTGTCCCTTAATCATATTGGTATTGAGATTTCACCTATTGGATTTCATCTCTTGTAGGGTTTGTTTTGCATTAAATTGCTTGACCCTATTCTATTGAGATTATTGTTGTTGGATGTGTTTTGGAGAATACTTTATCTTTGGGTGTATAACCTTATTTCCAACACAATTCTTGTGGTGATTTTCACTAGAACATTTCTTAGGAAATTGTTCCTTGGGCTTAATTGCCTTGAATCATCCTTTCATTGTGCATTGGAGTTTGGCACCTTCCATAGTGCTTGTTTGTACTCCTTTGTTGAGTCACTCCTCTAGACTTTGTGTCTAGTATTACCTTTGCAAGTCTTGTCACTTGTTGATTCTAGAACGCATGTGCTTGTTATTGTCGGTGCCTTGTCTACATTGGCCGAAGCACTTCGGAGCCGATCGAGAGTCGAAAATCAGTTGAGGACTGTGGAATAACTTGAGGATAGCAGAAGGGGCTCGGGGAGCTTTGGATAGGAGCTAGGTGGGCTTGTAGAAGTTCGGTAACTCTTGTATCCTAAACCTTTGCTATTTCTAGTGAAACCGTAGACTAGGGAAGTGGTTTTTCTACATAGGGATCGATTGATGCCTATGTGGTTTTCCACTATATATCTGGTGTTGTGCCACTGATTTTCTCTTACTCTCTATCTCCACTACACGTGCACCTATGATTGGTTTATTTATATATATTACACAATCGCTTCCATTTGGAAACAAACAATCAATCATTAAAACAATCATGCAATATTAAAGCTTATCATTTAATTTGTAACAAGATTTAAAATTCAGAATTCATAAGTTTTTAATTGGTCAACCTATTCACTCTCCTCCCTTGGTTGTGGCCTAGTGCGCATTCGCCTATTTCAATTGGTATCAGAGAAAGGTTTCTCTATTCGTGTTTACCTTAGAGTCAATTAATTTGTAGCTCATTTGGTAACTCGTTGAAGCTTAACCGCTTGAGTTGATCCTATAAAACCTATGGATTCCCAAAGACCTAGGGATGGTGCCTCAAATTCTAGATCTCCATATTTTGATGGAATCGACTATGATTATTGGAAAAAATGTATGAAAAACTATCTTGTCGGTTTAGGTATTAGAGTGTGGCATTCTGTGTTACATAGGTATGAACAACCAACTGTTGATGATCCTGTCACTAATGAGGTTAGAATTAAATCTGAAGGTGAATATAACTCCGATGATATTGAGTGCTTCGAAGCAAATAGTAAAGCTCTTCTTGCCATCCAAAACGCAGTAAGTAGGCGTGAGTTTGGTCATATTTTCACATGTTCCATGGCCAAAGAGGCTTGGGACATATTACAAATATGACATGAAGGGACACACACTGTGCGTGTCTCTAAGATCCAAACCCTTACCACTAGATTCGAAGATCTTAGGATGCGAGAAGATGATACATTCTCAAACTTCATCGCCGAACTTACCGACATAGTTACATCTTTTCACGGTCTAGGCGAGCCTCTTCCAAATCTGAAAATTTGCCGTAAGATTCTTAGGTCCTTACCCGATAGGTTTAGACCTAAGATCACCGCTATAGAGGAAAGGCCGGATGTTGATAGTATGTCATTTGAGGAGTTGGTAGGAAAGCTTGAAACATATGAAAAAACGCACTTAGCTTCATCATTAACTCATAAAACGATTCCAAAACCAAATAAAGGAATTGCCTTTTAATCTAAAGATGAATCGTTCGATGAAGAAATCGAACTAGATGATGAACTTCTTGCGTACTTGATGAAAAAATTCAGGAAATTTGTGGGAAAGAACCGAAAAGCATTTGTAAAAGGTAAAACAAATGATGGGTACAAAATGTTTACTTCCTCACAAAGTACAAATCAAAAACCAACTTTTGAAAAACAAAAGACATCAAAATCCATCCAATACCATGCATGCCAAGGCTATGGTCACATTCAATCCGAGTGTGCCAACACACTTAAAAAGACCAAGAAAAGTTATAAAATAACTTGGAATGATGATAGTGAGGAGGATGTGGATAATGAGAGCAACATTGACACCACAAGGGTCAATATGCTATCCGCAAGTGTGGATTATCCTCTTTCATATTCGGATCATGTTATTAAAAATTAAAGTGATGAAGAATTAGATGATGATGATGATGAACCCGAAGATCTTCAAGACGCATTTGATCAACTAGCTAAAGAGAACATCAAGATAAAACAAAAAATATCAAACTAAGATGTGAACTTGAAAAGGTTCAACAAGAACGAAATACTTTGTTAAGTAATCTTGATGAATCCAAACAAAGATGCGGAAGATTATCCGAAAAATTTGCCGAAATAGAAAAGGAAAGAATTGAAGGGACACATGAGATCATTGAGCTAAATGAAAAAATAATCACTCTTGAAAAAGAATTGAGCGATGTTAGGGATATCATTAGATGAAATGATTGTGGTGTGGAAAGAATCTCAAAGCTAACTCAAAACTTTCGAAATCGGAGTGGTTTAGGATTTGTGAATTCGGGTGAGGTTACTCCTAGTTATTTAAAAAGAGAAATTAAGTTTGTAAAATCTGAAACTCCATTGGTTGACCATATGCCAATGGAACAAGCTTCAATCACTAAACCAAACTTAATAAAAAATAAAGAACCTACACCCTTTGTGAAGAATCTTAAGAATCACAATGTTAATGCTAATCCCGGATTTCCTTCTAGAAGACAACCACGTGTATGTCATTATTGTGGAATAAAAGGACACATTCGTCCGATTTGCCAAAAACTTAAATGTGATAATCTTAAATGGTATTTTCCCATTAATGACAACAAAGGGTAATATGTTAGAAAATCATCAAATCCGGAAATATGAATGAACAATTTCGAACCAAAGTCAATCTCCTTGCCATTCAATCCTCAAAGTTAATTAAGGAAGTATAGAACTTGACAAAGATTGCTCAATCCTTAAAACCAAAGGCAATGGAAGATCACACAATAAAAAGAACAACCGAATGTGCTCAAATGTCTGATGACATTGGACCAACATGCTTGGTCGCCCACACCGCTCTAAAAGATGAAAAATCTAATGTGTGGTACTTAGATAATGGTTGTTCTAGGCATATAATGGGGGATAAATCCTTGTTTGTTGATTTTGAATCATGTACCGGTGGTCTTGTCACATTCAGAGATGGTAACAAAGGTAAAATCCTAGGTAAAGGAACAATTCATACCTTTGGCATTCCTAAACTAAGCAATGTCTTATTTGTTGATGGTTTGAAAGCTAACTTGCTTAGTATAGGTCAATTTTGTGATGCTTCACATGATGTGCATTTTTTCGTGATAGATGTGAAATCATAGATGCTAATGGTGCTTGCATTGTCAAGGGCACACGCTCTTCAGACAATTGCTATTGTGTCGAAATGACTCCCTCGGTTGCTTGCAACTGGGTTTCGCTTGATGATGTAGAATTATGGCATCAATGTTTGGGTCATGTGAATTTTTTAGATTTACATAGAATTACACAAAAAGACATAGTTCGTTGGATTCCTAAAATCCCTAACGGTAAAGGTCTTGTATGCGGCGGTTGCATGAAAGAAAAACAGTCTAAGAGTCGCCACATTAAGACTAACATTATAGGAACCACGAAATGTCTAGAACTTATTCACATAGATCTTATGGAACCATATCGCACTACTAGCTTAGGTGGTAAGAAATATATTTTAGTTATGGTTGATGACTTCTCACGTTACTCATGGGTTGGTTATTTAAAAGAAAAATCAGATGCCTTTACTTGTTTTAAAATCATTTGTAACCAAATCCAAAATGAAAAATGATATAACATCATTAGAATGCGAAGTGATCATGAGAAAGAATTTGAGAATTCCGAAATAGAAAAATATTGTGATAGTATTGGGATTAAACATTAATTCTCCACTCTCCGTACTCCTCAACAAAATGGGGTCGTGGAAAGGAAGAATCGCACCGTACAAGAAATGGCACGTGTCATGCTTCATGCTAAAAAGGTCCCAAGAAATCTTTGGGCCAAAGCCATTAACACGGCTTGCTATACCATAAATCGTGTCTATACTCGACCCGACACTTCTCAAACTCCTTATGAGTTATGGTACGGTAAAAGGCCGATGGTCAAGTATTTTCGCACTTTTGGTAGCAAGTGCCATATCTTGAGGGATAGCGAGTTGCTCGGTAAATTCGACTCCAAGAGCGATGATGGTATTTTTCTTGGATATTCTACTTCGAGTCGAGCTTATCGAGTTTTTAATCTCCGTACTTCTACTTTAGTGGAATCCTCAAATGTTGTGATTGATGACACTTCCATTGATAGCAATGATAAATCTTCTAATAATGATGATATATCCTCATGGGATATCTTTGAGGTTGATTCACGCACTCCTTTTATTCTTCTTCGGATGAGGAAGATGATGTTGATATCCCTACTCTTGATGATGACTCTTTACCAGATCATACTAATGAGGGAGAAACATCAGATCCTCACCGTGGTGAGTTGCAATCTTTATCTAAAACTTTACATGACCATCCGATTGACCAAGTTATAGGAAACGTTAATGACCCCGTGTTGACACGTAGACAAAACAGAAATGTTGTTCATTACGTTTGCTATACATCGTCCCTTGAACCAAAAAGAATAGAAGAAGCTCTAAAAGATGAGTGTTGGGTTGAGGCCATGCACGACGAATTAGAACAATTTGAACGAAATAGAGTTTGGACTCTAGTGCCTCGTCCTTTACACATGAATGTTATTGGGACAAAGTGGATCTGTAAAAATAAAAAGGATGGTGATGGTATAGTTGTTAGAAATAAGGCTCGTTTAGTTGTCCAAGGCTACTCTCAAATTGAGGGTATAGACTTTGACGAAACATTTGCCCCGGTAGCTAGACTAGAGTCCATAAGACTTTTACTTGCAATTGCTTCTCACCTTGGTTTTAAACTTCACCAAATGGATGTTAAAAGTGCATTCTTAAATGGTGACTTGAAAGAGGAAGTATATGTAGAACAACCTAAAGGCTTTATCGATCCACACTTTCCATCGCATGTATTTAAGCTAAGGAAATCCTTATGTGGCTTGAAGCAAGCTCCTCGTGCTTGGTATGAGCGTCTCACCGACTATCTCTTGAATACCAGTTTTGTCCGAGGGGGAGTTGATAAAACTTTATTTTTGAAAAAGATGGAAAATAATCTTTTAATTGCACAAATTTATGTGGACGATATCATTTTTGGCTCGACTAGTGATAGGCTCGCTTTTGAATTTGGTTCTCAAATGTCACATGAGTTCCAAATGAGCCTTATGGGGGAATTGACTCGTTTCCTTGGTTTTCAAATTAGACAAATGAGTGATGGAATTTTCCTAACTCAATCCACTTATGCCAAGGAGTTAGTCAAGAAATGTGGTCTTGATAAAGTAAAATCTACTAGATCCCCTATGAGCACTAGTGAAAAACTAGGAAAGGATAGTTCCGGCGCTAGCATAGACCCTACTTTGTATAGGAGCATGATCGGTAGTCTCCTTTATCTCATCGCTAGTCATCCGGATATTGCGTTTAGCGTGGGTGTTTGTGCTCGTTTTCAGTCCGATCCAAAAGAATCATATTTAATGACTGTAAAACGTATCATTAGGTACATTAAAGGCACTGCTTCTCTTGGTTTATGGTATCCTAGTGGTACTAGTCTTGACTTGGTTGCCTATTCCGATGTCGATTGGGCCGGATGTGCCGATGACCGCAAACGTATGTCGGGTGTTTGTTTCTATCTTGGGCATTGCTTAGTTTTATGGCATAGTAAAAAGCAAAATTGTATTTGATTATCAATGGCCGAGGCGGAATATATTTCTGCCGGAAGTTGTTGTACACAATTGCTTTGGCTTAAGCAAATGCTAATTGATTATGGTTTTCCGATCACCACTACGACTATCTTTTGTGACAACACGAGTGCTATTTGCATATTAAAAAATCTCGTTCAACACTCTCGTACTAAGCACATTGACATTAGACATCACTTTATTAGAGAGCTTGTTGAAGAAGGGATAGTTACACTAGAATTCATCCACACTCTAGATCAAAGAGATGATATATTCACAAAACCTCTAGATTCAAATAGGTTTGAGTTTCTTAGAAAAACAATCGGTTTGATCTCTTTCGATGATTAGATGGAGGGGGGGTTAGAATTCTTTTGTTGGTGTATTTTTACTTTTATTGCATGTTTAATGATTGCACGTGTCATTTTTTGATTCATGTCATTTTATTATGCATACTTGTTATATCTTATGCATATCATGTCTTCTCACATGTTTTTGGCTTATATTTCAGCTTTTCAAGAGTTTTTCTTGCTCTAGATGGCTTCCGTGTCGGATACGTATCGGACACGCCGCAACTTTTCTTGTTCCCTATTGTCTTTCTGGACAAAAAAGGGGGAGAAAAAGTTGAGGGGAGTTCTTCTTGAGCTAATAATATTTTCTGCAGGATTGGGGAGATTAAAATATGGTTTTGAGCCTATGGCATGGCCTGTATTGTTTTATATTGGCTAATATTGTGTTTGCGGGGCTATTTTGGAAGAAAGTTTCTTTATCTTCTTTATGCTTATGTTTAGCCCTTGCATATTTCTTGTTGTCCTAATTTGTTGCCTTGCAGGTGTCTTGGTTGCAACTTAGATCTTAGGATCTTAGCTTGATAGGCCTTGTAGCTAGATAGTTTTTCTATTTGGCTTGCTTGTTTTAGCCATTTTGTTTTATTTGTTGTTTTTGTTCCGGAAAAGCTAAAGGGGGAGATTGTTACCGGCTTTTCTTGTTGGCTATTTTCCGAAACCGAATCAACTTAGTAGAATCTTTGTATAGGAACTTTTCTTGATCTTAATTTTAGTTTGTGTTGTCCCTTAATATTTTGATGATGATTTTAATTGAATTATTATAAGCACTCAATTTAATTTTATAAATGGTTATTGGTTATTATCATTTTAAGTGATGATCTTAATTGTTAATTATTCTAATTGAATAATTCATCTCACTAATTAATTCAAGGATAAATCAAATTGATTAATTAAATTCATGATAATTATGCTCAA